>BQNB010153632.1:0-15619 GCA_026074375.1 Tanacetum coccineum
AGAATCGAAACGATTCAACAGAAAGATAGAAAGAGTTTTCTTAACTCAAACTTGACAGGTGATTAACACACTCAAATAGAGAGAGAGAGAGAGAGAGAGAGAGAGAGAGAGAGAGAGAGAGAGAGAGAGAGAGAGAGAAAATAAGTAAGTCACTTGCAAGCCCAGGAAGAATGAAAAGAAATTGATGAATGTGTCCTGACCAATTAATAAAGAAGCGCTAGCAGATGAGATTGGACCTATATAGACTAGGAAACTAGAATCTCTAACAGGAAAAGCAAGCAAAGACCTCCCCTTTGGTTTGGTGGCCTCCTTCCTTGATAAGAGTGAAAGCAGAATCAGAATCAGACTCTTGGACGTGGGGGGAGAGAGAGAGAGGGGGGGATTTTTACACGGAAATCGACGCCAAAAATACAGCGCGAACGACACCCGTGATCATGCTTGTACCCAGATTATTTCTCGAACTAAACGTATGATCAAAAAGGAGCATAGTGAATTTTTTGAAATTAATTCTCAAGGAATCTTTGAATTATTATGGTGGGGCTAGTGGTGGTTGATGATTTTGAATTGTAATTCTAATTCGAACGTGTTTATTATGAATTTGTGAATTGATTCTATGATTGTTGGTGGATGGTACTGATGGTTGGTAATGAATGGATAGGTTATCTGTTATTCAAAAACGAATTAACATTTCAACAGATGTTTTTTCTGCAATTCAGAATCGAAACAATTCAGCAGAAAGATAGACAGAGTTTTCTTAACTCAAACTTGACAGGTGATTAACATACTTAAATATATATATAGAGAGAGAGATAGAGAGAGAGTGTGTGTGTGTGAGAGAGAGAGAGAGAAAGAGAGAGAGAGAAAGAGAGAGAGAGAGAGAGAGAGAGAGAGAGAGAGAGAAAAGAAGTAAGTCACATGCAAGCCCATGAAGAATGAAAAGAAATCGATGAATGTGTCCCGACCAAGCAACAAAGAAGCATTAGTAGATGAGATTGGACCTATATAGACTAGGAAACTAGCATCTCTAACAGGAAAAGCAAGCAAAGACCCCCCTCCCCCTTTGGTTTGGTGGCCTCCTTCCTTGATAAGAGTGAAAGAAGAATTAGAATCAGACTCTTGGACGTGAGAGAGAGAGAGAGAGGATTTTTACATGAAAATCCACGCTAAAAAACTGGCGCGAATGACACCCGTAATCATGCTTGTACCCAGATTAATTCTCAAACTAAATGTATGATCAAAAGGACGCATAGTGAATTTTTAGGAATTAATTCTCAAGGAATCTTTGAATTATTATGGTGGGGCTAGGGCTACCCGCCCTGCCCCCCCCCGCTCCCGGCTTCGCTCCTCGATTATTGAATCTGTAAATTCTAATTCAACGTGTTATATTATGATTTTGTGAATGATTCTATGATTATTGGTGGATCGGTACTGATGGCTTCCTATGTAATGATATGAATAGGTTATTGCTTTTCAGAAACCGAATTAAGTTTCAAAAGACCGTTTTTTCTGTTATACTGAACTGAAACGATTCAACAGAAAGATTGAATGGTTTTCTTAATCAATCTTGACAGGTGATATAGCATACTTTAAAAGATATTTATATTATATATATATATTATATATAATATAGTGGGATATTATATTTATATATATATATAGTATAGTTAGGATCCAAAAGTGAAAGTTTTCTTAAAATAAAAAGGTTTTAAGAAGTAATATAATCGCATATCCGAGATGCACTGACTTAAAATTAATGCATCTCTATAATCTTAGATGCATTATAATGCATCATAATGTGTTTTCTAGCTTTTATTTAGATGCATATACGTATATTAGATGCATTTCATGATTTCTCTTCTTTTTTGTTCCTCTGCATGCCTCGAAATAATGAAAATTAATTTGCACCATCTACACATCAAATTAACTTTCGAAACTCTACATGGTGCATCTAAATGAATAAAAATGCATCTAATGCAAGTCGTTGTGCATCTCAAATGTGTGGTTTAGTTACTTCTCACCACTTCTTATTTTTAATTACTTTCTCACTAGATCCTTTACATACTTTCCATGTGTCTAATCTGAAGAAATGTTACGCTGACGAACCATTAGTCATGCCGTTAGAAGGAATTCACGTTGACGATAAGCTCTAGTTTATGGAAGAGCCCGTTGAAATCATGGAACGGGAGATCAAACGATTGAAGCGAAGCCGGATACCATTGGTTAAGGTTCGCTGGAACTCTAGGAGAGGTCCTGAGTTCACCTGGGAACGTGAAGATTCGTTCAAACAAAAATACCCACAGCTTTTCACAAACCGGGCTTCGTCATCCACTACAAGGTCTTAAGCTTTGAGGACAAAGCTCTTTTAACGGGTGGAGACTGTAACATTTCTCAATTTCAGGTCATTTTACGACTCCTATTATTCGTCACTATTTATTTTGGTCCAATACGCGTTTACTTTTAAATTAACTTTTAAGCTAAATCGCGTAGACTAGAAATAATCATTTAACGTAAACGGTCACCAAATAAATTAAGGTTTACGTCAAACAAGTGTTATATAATTATTAAGAAGATAATTATTAACTTCGCGTATTTTATTTTTATTGGTCACGTAAGAGGCTTACGTTTCGCAATAAAATACATTTAGACACACCCCGGAAATGCCTAGACTTACCTAGACTCAAACCAATAACCACTTTTAAACCTTAAACACAAAATTTAATCAAATCTTGTGTTAATACCCCACTAGGGCCGAATATGGGGACAAAGATAACTAGAAAATCCTTAAGACTTACACTAAGTACATGTACATCTAAGTTTTAATTAAGGTTTGTACAACATGTCTCTAGTTAGCTAATATACATTGGTTAAAGATCACTTTGGATCCTTCTTTCTCTTTGGAAACCCACGGCTACATTATGTACACACAAATCACCTAGAAATCTTCCTAATGATCCCTAAGTACTTGTACAATCCATGGTTAATTAAAACATGTACTAAGTGTTCCTAGTAAACTCATTACACAATGGTTAATAACCATTTGACTCCTCTTTTCTCTTGGATGCCGCGGCAATACACACACATGTACACTAACCTTAAGATTTTGCTAGATATTGGTAAATCTTGTACCTAGATCGTGTAATTAAGAATGGTACTTAGTTGTTTTAACAAAACAATGTATGGTTAACTAGAAATTTCAAAACCACCTAGTTAGGGGTTTTGGTTAGATTAGGACTAGAAACATGTAACTAGCTACTTTGCCTATAAATACACACTTACATATACCATTTTACACTCTTAAAAACTCACACACACCTTAAACTCTCTCAAACAACTAAACACACTTCTCTTTTCTTGTTCGGATCACAAACCACAAACAAACACCTCCTTTGATTCCATTCGAAACCACAAACACCACAAGGATTGTTATACGAGTTCACAAGGGAATACACAAGCTAAGGTTGGGTGTTTACAAGGCTTTGAAGCTTTGGTTAGGTTACACGATTGTGTAAAACACTTGGGTTAACTACACGATACGTTTTTAAGAACTCTAGGATCTTTTGTAAGTCACGTTCGAACCTATACCATCCATTCCTATTCATATCTAGTTGTAAGGGTCATATTTGCTTGTGCCTAACATGTAAAGTGTGTGTGGACAAGCATGGTATGCCCCATGCATGGTTCACATACATATAAACGCGTATGTTATACTTGTGTGGTGCAAGAACCAATTAAAAAGCATGTACAAAATGATTAATGACAAACTAGGGCTTAGATGTTTCATTTATAAGAAGACTTAGACCCTAATGCAATCAAAGACCCTTGTATACGAGTTTGTATAAAAACCATACGTAAACCTTTAAGGTAAACGTGACACTTTGGCTTGGGAAGGAGTATTCAAAATATTTTAACGTATGCGTGTGATAGACATGACCCATGTATAAGCTAACAAACGAAATACATTGCTAGATGCTTATACCGAACAATATATGTTGCTAGAAGAGTAACGGGCCACTTGTAGTCTCGTATAATCCAAATGTGCCCACGTTTAGGCCCAACCGGCCTAACAGGCCCAACAGTGGAGACCCATAGCTTATCAATAAGCTCATTCGAGCTTATTGTTAGATAGATGGCTTCTTAAACTCGTAATATATCAAGCATGCATGGATTAAACTTCTAATGGGCCTTTCTAGCCCAATAGCCACGTACGAAACCAAAACAGGCCCAATAAGCAAACCTTGTGGGCCCACAGCTTATTGATAAGCTCCATGAGCTTATTAAGAGACCTACATGCTTAATGAATTCCCATGGGCTCTAAGTTATTCCTGAAAACCAAACCGAACTCATAATGGGCTTATTAGCCCATTACCATGACCAACAAAGCCCACAAGCCACAAATAAGCTTAGGTAGCTTACTTGTGAGCTTAAGCAGCTTATAAGGTCTATAATAATCCTAAACAAGCTAATGGACCTTAATGGACCAAGCCCAAACCTTTAAAACACTAAGTGGACTCGTAATGGGCCCAAAAGCCCATTACCAGGGCTTATTTGCTTATTAGATAAGCCACAAAGTAAAGTCAGCTTAATCAGACCCAAACAAGCTTAAAAAGTCTAGAAATTAAGTTGTATAATGTATGAAACCCTTTTTTACAAACTTTCGGGTTGAGTTATTGGGCTAACGAGCCCAATAAGCTCGAATAAGCTCAAATAAGCTCACTCGAGCTTATTTTTCAGCTTATTAGTTTTTAAAAAGGGCTTATGTACTTTTGAAATTTCATTTGGACCTTTAAATAGCTTATTGGACCTTAACGGGCCCAATAAGGCTCATTAAGCCCAATAAGCATAAATAAGCTTATCCGAGCTTATTTATAAGAATTTTCAGCTTCTGTGACTTATTTGGAAGTAATAAAACCGATTGCCACTTGTTAGAACTTAATCAGGCTTAAAATGTGATTTTTACAAGTTAAGGGACTAAAAGTGTCAACTTTGAAACTTGAGGGTTCAAATCTGCCAACTCACTATTTTTGTAAGTTAAAGGACTATTTTTTTCATTTCTGAAACTTTATGGACTATTAAAACATATAAGGACTTAAAGTGTAATTTTATAATACTGAAGGGCTAAAAGTGTACAAGTGGAAACTTAAGGGTTTAAAAATGTAAAATAGTATATATTTCATAAACCTTGGGGCTGTTTTGAAATTATGGAAAACCTAAGGGCATTTTATAAACAAAAGTGATTTTATAAACACTTAGCGTACCGGATCCAAAAAAAATTAGTGTAGAATTTTTCTTTTAATTTTAGATTTTTCCTTTTTGATTTTCTCTTTTTAAGTGCATGCGCACTCGCTCGCAAACTCGTAACCGTAACCGTCGTCAACAACAACAAACCCCTCCGGTTGTTGTTGAACCTGTTAATTTAGAAGAACCAATTCCCGATCAAACCATAGTTGCGATGGCGGATCGAACTATGGAGGAATTACTCCGTGCACCCACCGAGGGTTACGGAGAAGCTATTGTTTTACCCGAGATCAATGCCGATCATTTTGAGATCAAAACTAATTTGCTTCAATTGGTTCAAGCGAACCCGTTTCATGGTTTAGAAAATGAAAATCCTCATGCTCATATTAATAGTTTTAAAAGGATTACTTCGACCTTACGATTTAGGAATGTGCCTAATGATGTGATTAAGCTTATGATGTTTCCTTATTCGCTCGAGGGAGCCGCTAAAACTTGGTACGAGAAAGAACCTCCGAATTCAATTTTAACTTGGGACGATCTCGTTACCAAGTTCGTTAACCAATTTTCCCTCCTTCGAAAACCACTCATCTTAAGAATAAAATTTCTCGTTTTTCACAAGAATTCGATGAATCTTTTAGTGAAGCGTGGGAACGTTTTAAGGGTTTGCTTAGATCTTGCCCTCACCACGGATTTTCGAAGTTAACTCAAGTTGATACCTTTTATAATGGTTTAAACGAGAATAAACAAGACTCCTTAAATGCCGCGGCGGGTGGTAATTTGTTAAGTAAGACTACTAGGGAAGCTTTAAATATAATTGAAAACAAGTCACAAGTGCGTTATTCGAGAAACAAAACAAATGCTTCTAAGGTTAATTCTAGGGAAAATGTTAGCAAAACGGATGAACGAATTGATAAACTTGCAGATCAACTTTCGACCTTAGTCGAGATTGTTTCTAAAAAGGTTGTTGTTCCTCCTGCATCGGTTAAGGCGGTTGAGGAAAATTGTGTTACTTGTGGTGGAGCTCATGCATGGTATAATTGTCCGGCTACCGATAATAATCAAAATGTTTGTGCAACCACGGGAACTTATAATCAACAAGTCCCACCAAATCGAGTTAGTAATCAAATGGCACCACCAGGTTTTGCTCCGGTGCAAAATCAAGGTCAAAATAGGAATTATAACAATCAAGGTCAAGGGAATAATTTCAATCGAGGGAACAATTTTCAAAATCAAGGTTTTCAAAATCAAGTTAATCATGCTTCGAATTTTCAAAACCAAGGATTTCAAAATCAACCGTTTTCAAGGGCCTAATTAATCAAGTGATTGATTTTTTCAATGATTTTCGAATTCCAAGAAGTTAATGATCAAAGTTTGGATATTTTACAATACTCAAATCACTTCGATGAAAAATACCATCAAGAATCAACAAACCGCTTTGATGAGTCAAAATAATGCTTTTCAAAACACGTGCAAAATATCTTCAAACTGATAAGTATTTTCTTCAAAGCCCAAGCACTAACATTCGGCTACTCTTGCGAGTAATACGATTCTAAACCCGAAGGGCACGATGAAAGCAATCACTACCCGAAAGTGGTGATAGCTTACGAGGGCCCTCGAATCAAAACTTAAAACCTTCCCCGAAAAAGGGCTAGTGGAACGAGGAAAACGATGAAATAATAACGGATGAGGAGCCAAAAATGATTTACAAGGATGTACCGCTCTATTTTTTTTTTTTTAATTCCTACCTCGGTATCCTAAAACCAATTCCGTGAAACCGAGATTCCGAACGACGGTACTCTAATCCAAATATTCCTTACCCTTCTAGACGAGACAATCTTAAAAGAATCTGAGAAAAAGGCTTCATACAAAAAGAAAAGATTTTCAATGTTTCAAGATGTGCGTGTGATATAAGTTTTGCGGTTATGCTTTGTTTTTAAGCCGAGATTTTGATCCTTACGATTTGGGATTTGTTAATGTAAAGAAAAGTTGCTCGAATTAGTGAAAATTCCATTGAACGAGAATTGCTCGGACTATGTCCTTAAAAGCTTCCCGAAATGCTGGAGATCCGGGTAATTTCTATATTCCTTGTGAATTCCCGGGAATGGAGATATGTCACGCCTTGGCCTCGATCCCTTGGTGCGAGCATAAATCTAATGCCCCTTTCGATTTGGAAAAAACTTTCTTTGCCCGAACTTTCACCGACTCGAATGACTTTAGAGTTAGCGGACCGATCCATAACTTACCCTAAGGGTTTAGCCGAAGACGTCTACGTTAAAGTTGGAAAATTCCACTTTCCCGCCGATTTTGTAGTTGTCGATTTCGAAGCCGATCCCCGAGTACCTCTTATACTTGGAAGGTCATTTTTGAAAACCGGTCGTACCTTAATTGACGTTTACGAAGGAGAAATCACCCTCCGTGTTGACAACGAAGCCGTCACTTTCAATTTAGACCAAACCATGAAATATTCCTCTACGGATGACAAATCGGTAAACCGAATTGACATCATTGATGAAATTTATGAGGAATATGCTCCGGAATTGTTAGGATTTCCTAGTGATGATTTTTCAAGTGGCAATCCCACTTCGAACGTTCCGAGCCGTTTACTTTGGAAGAAATATGATTCTTTATTTATGACAAATCAATCTCTTTGGAAATTTTTTTGATAATTTTTTTTTCCCCATGATGATTGTGATCCGGAGGAAGACATTTATGTGCTTGACCAATTGTTAAATGATGACCCATTTCAACTTCCTCCGATGGACCTTAAGCAAAGTGAAGTTACCGAGGCCAAATCTTCTAATTAATGAAGCCTCCAGAAAATTGGAATTAAAGGACTTACCATCTCACTTAGAATATGCTTATTTGGAAGAAAACGATAAGTTACCCGTTATCATAGCAAAAGGTTTAAAACGTGCCATTGCTTGGAAAATAACCGATATCAAGGGTATCGACCCTCGTTTTTGTACTCATAAGATTTTGATGGAAGACGATTGTAAACCATCGGTGCATGTCAAAGAGGAGTGAAACCCGAAAATTCATAAAGTCATTAAGAAGGAGGTGATTAAACTTCTTGATGCCGGAATGATATACCCGATCTTCGACAGCCCGTGGGTTAGTCCAATCCATTGTGTCCCTAAAAAGGAAGAATGACTGTCGTTGCAAACGAAGAGAATGAATTAATTCCGACACGTCTAGTTACCAGATGGAGAGTATGTATCGATTATAGGAAGCTTAATGAAGCGACTCGTAAAGATCATTTTCCCCTCCCGTTCATGGATCAAATGCTAGAACGATTAGCCGGCAATGAATTTTATTGTTTCTTAGATGGTTTTTCGGGATATTTTCAAATTCCAATTGATCCTCAAGATCAAGAGAAAATGACTTTTACGTGCCCGTACGGTACTTTTGCTTATCGTCGTATGCCATTTGGATTATGTAATGCTCCTGGAACCTTTCAACGTTGTATGATGGCGATTTTTCACGACATGATAGAAAAGACAATGGAGGTGTTTATGGATGATTTTTCCATTTTCGGTGATAGTTTTGATTCATGTCTTTCTAATCTTGAACGAATGTTAAAAAGATGTGAAGACACAAATCTTGTCCTTAATTGGGAAAAATGTCATTTCATGTGTAAAGAAGGAATTGTTTTAGGTCATAAGATATCAAAGTCCGGAATTGAGGTCGACCGAGCAAAAGTCGATGTGATTGCTAAACTCCCTCATCCGACTACCGTCAAAGGAGTTAGAAGTTTCTTAGGTCATGCGGGATTTTACCGTCGTTTCATTCAAGACTTTTCAAAGATTTCTAGACCAATAACTCACCTTCTCGAAAAAGACACACCTTTTGTATTTTCTCAAGATTGTATCAATGCTTTCGAAACCCTTAAGAAGAAGTTGACCGAAGCTCCGATCTTAGTTTTCCCGGATTGGAACCTACCTTTCGAATTAATGTGTGATGCTAGCGATTTTGCGATTGGTGCGGTTCTTGGAAACGTAAACGAGCATTTTCATACCCAATTCATATGCTAGTAAGACAATGGGACCGAAGCTACAAATTCATTAACCACAAGAAGATGGAGAGCTTGCGTGGTGAATGCTTTTTGAAAAGTGTCAGTATCATCTTTTCTTATCTAAAGCATTGTTTTACCGACCACTCCGCTTTAAAATACCTCTGAACAAAACAAGATGCCAAACAACGGTGCTTCGATGGGTGTTACTTTTACAAGAGTTCGATATCATCATTCGTGACAAGAAAGGAAGTGAAAATCTAGACGCCGATCATTTGTCAAGACTCGAGAATCCTCACAAAGATGTTTTTGGGAAAAAAAAAGACATTAAGATCATTTACCTTAGAATCAAATCTCTGGAGTTATATCAAACGGAAGTTACCCCCTGGTTTTTTTGCGATTTTGCAAACTACCATGCGAGGAATTTTATCATAAAAGGAATGTCAACTCAACAAAAGAGGAAATTTTTCAAAGACGTAAAACATTATTTCTAGGATGATCCCTACCTCTTTCGTATATGTGCGGATCAAATCATTCGTAGGTGTGTACATGGACACGAAGCTCTTGAAATCCTCAAGGCTTGTCATGAAGGACCCACCGGGGGCCATCATAGTGCCAATCTCACCGCTCGAAAAGTATTTGATGCCAGTTTCTTTTGGCCCACTATATATCGAGATGCTCATTCGATGATCAAATCTTGTGATACGTGCCAACGACAAGGCAAAATTTCTCAACGTGATGAAATGCCTCAAAATGCTATCCAAGTTTGTAAAATCTTCGATATATGGGGTATTGATTTTATGGGACATTTTCCGTCATCCAAAGGGAATAAGTATATCCTTGTAGCAGTCGCCTATCTTTCGAAATGGGTTGAAGCAAAGGCGCTCCCCACAAACGATGCTCGTGTAGTTGTGAAAATTTTAAAATCTCTTTTTGCCGGATTTGGAACACTTAAGAGCCTATAATTAGCGATCGTGGGGACCCCTTTTTTAATGATCAATTTTGCCAAAGTGATGTCTTATATGGAGTCACACATCGTTTAGCTACCGCTTACCACCCTCAAACGAGTGGTCAAGTTGAGGTGTCAAATCGTGGTCTTAAACGTATTCTTGAAAGGACGGTAGGAGAAAACCGTGCCTCATGGTCTGACAAGCTAGACGATGCTTTGTGGGCATTCCGAACCGCTTTCAAAACACCGATCGGATGCACACCCTATAAGCTCGTTATGGATTGTTTGTCATTTACCACGATACGAATTTGGAATCACAAAGCTTATTGGGCTCTTAAACACGTAAATTTCGATCTTAAAACCGCGGGTGATCATCAGAAGCTGCAACTAAATGAACTTAACGAGCTTCGAGATCAAGCTTATGAGAATTCATTAATTTACAAGGAGAGGACGAAGAAGCTTCACGACTCAAATGATAAAGCATTGAATCCTCATTTTTTAGTGATCAATTGTTTTATTTTCAACTCTCGGTTAAAGATATTCTCCAGAAAGCTTAAAACTCGTTGGTTGGGACCTTTCACTATCGCTCAATTTTTTCCATACGGAACCATTGAATTATCTCAACCCGATGGTTCGAATTTCAAAGTAAATGGTCACCGTGTGAAACATTACTTCGGAGGGGACATACCACCCAAGGTAGTCCCGGATCTCCACACTCTCCCTAAGGACAACTAAATTCAGGGATCGAGTCGAGCTTGCGACTCGGTGAACAAAAAACAAGCCGCTTCGTGGGAGTTCACCCCATGCTTATCCATTCTTTTTCTATTTTCTTAAATAATGTGTTGTGATGTGTTGTGGCTATCCTCTTCCGTTCTTTGTGTTTGTTGTTTGCACTTGTGATTTTTGCAGGATTGAACCAACAATTTTTGAAGCCTCTCGTGTCCGGTGTTGTATCCCGTTTCACTCGAGCTTCCTATCCTTTGTTTGAAATTAGTTTGGGGAGATCCGATATCCTTTCATCTTATCGATTCACGTTTATCTTTGCATAATTCATAAACGGCTTAGATTTTCGTAGAGACCCGACCTTAAACATTGAGGACAATGTTTTGTTTTAGTTTGGGGAGGGAATCTATCGATTTGATGTTACCTGCTTATTGTTTTGTTCTCACGTACCCGTTTTCCCACAAAAATAGCAAAATTTTTAAAATTTTAAGATCTTATTTGTAGGAAAAAATGAAAAAATAAAAAATATTAGTAGTTGAAAAGAAAAAGAAAAAAAATTAAATAAAATAAGTGTTAAGACACGAATGTAGGTTTTCCGTTGGTGAGAATAAGAAGTAATTTTTGACCCGATCGAACGTGTAGAGTTCTAGCTTTCTCCCTTAACAATTAATGATGATAGTTTGTGCTAGTCTCATGTAGACTTTAAACATGCTAGACTTGAAATCATTAGTAAATGAAGACTTGTGCTAATCTCAAGTAGATTTTAAATATGCCGAGTTGGATTTTATATAGGCTAAGTATTTGTGAATCTCTTTATTAGAGATTTTAAATTGCAAAGAATAAGAGATGATAGTGTTGATTACGAGTTAGGATGTTAAACAAAGTTTATTTGGAAAACTTAAAGGCTTATAAGAATAACTTGTGGTTTTTCTTCCCCGAAGTTCTTAATAAATGATTTAATTATAGCTGTTCCTATTTAATTTTTACAAATTAGAGTTTTACTCTTAAAAGTCTAATCAACATATTTAGAGAAAAAGCTTTATCGATGATAATAGCTAATCATTTGTAAATAAGAATTTTAGTTCAAGTTTATACTTTGGTTTTCTAAAAAGAAATTTTTCTATTTGCAAAAATAATGTGTTGAATTAATTATCAAAAAAAAAATTTTAAAAATAAAAAATAATGTGTAGTTGGTGAATAAAAATGATGCAAGTTATAAATCCTTAGTGTTAATATACAAACTCCATCGCAATAAAGTACATGGGCATTTGTCGGTTCGCTCCCGATGTGACATCGAAAGAAAGGGTGGAGGATGTATATTTAGGGTTGGTATCATAATAAGTACACGAGCTCTTGTCGGAGGCGTGGCCGATGTGTCGTCGAAAGAAAAGTGATACCGATTCCTAGCCTAATAATGTAAATAATAATAATAATGTTGCAAGTTAGAAAATAAATAGTAAAAGTTTCATTTTCTAAAACCAAGGTATTCTTTTGAACCAACGTTTGCAAAAGTCTACAAGGCTTTTTCATCGGAAGTTCATGCGTCTCGATTATTATTCTCCGGATGGGGTGTCAAAAGCCTTAGCACTTACCCGATGACGGTGGGATGCTAGAGAAGAAAGTCATTCATGGGGCAAGTGAACCAACGATGTCTTAGCTAAGGAGGTTTTTGTTTGCTTTGAGTTGTGATCTTACTAAGTGATTAACATATTAGCCCAAAAGGCCCATGTGTAAAGCTTGGTCGGATTTCAACTATCTAAATATGTGGATTTAATGGTTTAAATTAATTTGAGCACACACACTTAAAATATGATTATGTCGGGAAGAGAAATTTACAAGTTGTAATTATAAGTAGTCTTAGCATCTTAGCTCGTACTTAACAGTGATCTTATTTTTAAGCTTAGTATGGGAAAAGTGAAAAATCGGGAATGATGAAGTTATCTTTTAGACACTTAAATGTGCTTTTTGTTCCATGATCCTTAAAGTTACCAATATGGTAATGAAAACAATACATTATGTCAACACAAATAAGTTGTAGTTAGGAATATATCAAGAAAAATCATAAAAAGAGAAAAAGTTTTGAAAATGGGAAATCTGGTGTTTTATAACTTGTGATCTCTTAGCTCTCTCAACAAAAATCTTTGCTACTTTTCAAAGGTTTAGTTTGGGGAAGTTTTAAGATATTTGGTCATAAGGCATGTAATATTGCGTGAGGACACACAATCATCTGTAACACCCCCAAAATGGGTCGCAACGGAATAAGGATCCGGGGCGTGTTACTTCAAGATCAACAGCACAAGATATATATAAGAACGACACAAAAGTCGTTTAAATTGATACATTGGATTTAAATAAAAGACATATTACAAAAGCTTATAGCTTTACTTGTTCTTTGTTTAATATTACAAAAGATAACATAGATTTCCCAAAACATGATGCACATAAATCTTTAACAGTGCAATCCAAAACATAATCCAATGCATCCTTGGCACCTCGTGCCTATTGACCTTCTGAAAACATTGCTTAAAACGTCAACAAAAATGTTGGTGAATTCATAGGTTTATGTATTTAAATTATGCAGGACCGCAAGACTTTCCCGTGATGTTACAACATATGCCAACAATCACAAAACCAGATTACAGTTGCACTAAGCTCATGACACTGAAGCTCAGCTTTATTTTTATTTTAGCAGTTATTTTGCCCGTACAGATGTTGTAACCCGCAACATCCAAGTCCGACATGGTCAACGTTCGTTCCCGGTGATAGCTAATCACCCAAACGGGGAGGTTAATCCCAATAGATCTATTTATAACATTCGCGCTCACATAATGCAATTAACAACTACATCTATGCAATTGACAGTTCATGATAATGGGCTCAGGAGGGTTATCGCTACTTAGGCAAACACATAATCAATATATTTAAAACGCTGGAGCCATCAATTTATAAAACCAAAGCTGTTTTTCACCCCAAATAATAGTAAATCAGTAAAACTGTAAAAGTGGGGCTATGAACTCACCTTGAGTACTGATAGTCCAAATAACACAGATAAAACGTCACGCAAAACGTTTAGATGCAACCTATTTAAATTAAGGTCGTATAAGTACTGAGTACTTTAATTAATAACATTGAATATAATCTTATAGTTGTTACATCGTACTATCGTTCGGGCTATCATAATTAAAGAGGTCATGACATGACGTACGAGGAGTTAGGACACTTTAAATCGTAAATCCAACAACTCGTCGATACGCCATCCGAAGAGGCCTCATTATGAAACTCCCTAGTATTATAGCACTTTGATAACCAGTCAATATTCTATATAGAATAATCACCGACTAATCGTTTAGTAAAATAATATTTATAAAGTGAAAACGTTTATAAATATATTTTTCGTAAAAATGACCTAATTTGGTCGTTTTAAGTCCGTTGCTCGCGTTTCTTACGTCCACGTCTTCGTAGTAAGACGAGTGATCAAAATATTACATTTTCAAGTTTTTGATATTCTGCGATGAATAGTGTTTTTACTGTTCATAGTTTATAAAATTACTTTTATAAACTTTAATTATCGAAAATGTCGTAGTTTATTCGTTATAGTTCCGTTTTTAGCGATTCTTTCGAGTACGATCTCGTAATTAAAAGTTATATCATTATTTTAGATGTTTTAAAAAATATTAGTTTCTGTAATGAATAGGTAACTTGTATATAAAAATAGTTTTATAAAAGTATTTATAGTCGTAAACTCGTAATTAACGTATCTTTTTCGTTATAAATCGGTTTTTCGAGTTTCTTATCATTTTGGAATCGTCACGAGACGTATTATTTTTATATGAGGTCAAAACCTACTGTCTAAGTGTCGAAATTTTACACCCCTTTATTATCCAAGTGTATACTTTTTATAAAAAAGATTATTTTATGTATTTTTTAAATCGGTTTTTCGAGTTTCTTATCATTTTGGAATCGTCATGAGGCGTATTATTATTATTTTAAGGCAAACTCACTGTATGGAATTCGGATTTAAAACAGCCCCTATGTATTCATGTGTATATCTTTATAAAAACCTTGTTTCATTAACTTTATAAACCCTAATTTATACTTAAACATGTTTATACTTAAACCATATGTTAACATACTTTTACATCCATTTTTCCATGATATATATGACAATATGACATAAGAAAAAGTGTATAAATTCATAAACATAAGTGATAACTCATTTTACATATTAAAAAGTCCTAAGTGGTGATTTAGCCATAAATAACATATTACACATAAAATAATGATAATAAAAAGTATAAAGGAATTAGGAAGACCTTAGGGATGATGTATGAGATGAGAAATGAATGCTAAACCCGTGTTTAGATTCAAAACCAAAGCTTACAAGCTTATAAACCCAAGATTAGGTTTGAAACCCTAATCTTCCCTTTTCTTCTTAAATCCTTGCAAATGAAGAACCAATGCTTGTAAACACCTTAGTGTGTCTTAGGATTGATGTGTATAGGCTTGTATGGATTGTAGAAAAATTTTGTATGATTTGTTTAGGTGGGTATATTGAGCCGTGGGGTTTGGAGAGCAAAAGAGAGAAATAAGATGATTTTTGTTAAGTAAAGAGTATGTAAAATTCTCATATGCATGTGTATGTATTTATAGGAAGGGAATGAGATGCTAGGAGCTTAGTTTGACCAAGAATTCAAGGGGGGGGG
>BQNB010153633.1:0-15619 GCA_026074375.1 Tanacetum coccineum
CTTATCCAATAAGCTATCTGAATCAGTAATCAAAAGAGAGTTTGAAAATCCAATAAGCACTTAAAAAGCTTAATGAAAATGACTTTTTTTCAAAACATTTCAACACTTAGAAAAATTTTCAAATCTTTGCAAACACAACTTTTGAGCTTAAAAATAAGCCCTCAAACAGAACCTTACGACTTTATGATCTACAAAGAGATTTAGATTGGACCACAAAGAGCTTATATCAACTCTCAAAACACATTTTGAAATTCAGAATAAGCTAGAAATTAGAAATGAAAAAGTTGTTTTGACTGCAAATGTATTTTAACAAACTTTGACAGATTTTGAGCAAAACCACACAACACATGCATTCCTTTTATAATTTGTTTCTAACTTGTTTTAACACATAAGCAAGCACAAAAATATCAATAATTCTTATCCTACATAGATCTATCCCTATGAACTTGTTAAATGAACTTGAGCACCACAGGTTTAATCTATGAAAACTAACATCCAAAAATTTAATTCTAAACATTGACCACTTCTGAAAACAAATTAAAACTACTAATTTAGGCTAGTTAAATATTACTTAGTGACCCAACCCAATGAAAACACCATTTTGACCCATTTTTAACCACCACCCCAAATGCCGAACAACCCCTTTATCTTTGAAAATTATAGTTAGAGACGATTAATAAAGGTTAAAGGCTGATTTTTTGAAAAACATAGAGACAATCAAGTAAAAAAAAAATATTAAGCAGACTTCAAAGCATATTACAATAAAAAATTATAAGGCCATCTAAAACTATAAGCAACAAATATAAATAACTCACAAGATCGGTTTTTAAGGCAATTAAAAGCAGTTTTAAAGAAAGACTTGAACAAATGGCATATAAGCAAAAAATTAAAGACAAATAAGCATCAACAAACATAAATAAGCAATAAAAACAGCAAAATAAGCAGTAATAAGCAGTCTACAGTAAATAAGCTTAAAAATGGAAAATGAAGACTTACAAAACCCTTGCTCAAACAGGGCAAATAAATGATCTACAAGCTCTAGCTTATCAAAGACAAGCTAGTATGGTCCTATAAGCTATTCCTTTGCTAGCTTATCATATCTTAAAGGAGAGGGGGGGGGGGGGGGGAAAGGGGGAAGTTTGAGTAATTTGAAGGTGATTTTTGATTTTTGTTAAAATGATTTTCTAAGTACTTTTGTTTCTATATGAAAACATGTGTACTATATATGTAATGAGCATAAGAGCTTATAAAAGAGGTTAATGAAAACTGGTTGAACAAAGATAAGACTTGAGGATCAAATAGAGCTTAAAAACAATTGTATGGAACCAAAACTTAGATTTCATTAAATCTCTGAAAAAAAAAACATTTTACACACAGAAAAAATTTACATTAACAACTAAATGACACTGAAAATTTAAAAGCTAGGTAAAAACTATATGCCCCTTAATGTGCGAGAGCGAGAATAGAGTTCAAATTTATACAAAACGACTTAGGTTCTTAGACCTCTTTCAATCTTTATCTTCTTTCCCATTATGCTTGTTTTTGTGAGTGAGTTCGTTGAATGAGTGTTTGTTGTTTGAGAAGATAAAAAAGTTGATCATAAATAGCCATTGATTTACACAACTGGTCTCCAATTGATTAATCATAGACCATTGGATTTGTATGCCCACTAGGATGTTTGAGGGGATTACACAAGGTGTTCAAGAAAGATCATGTGGGGTGGGGGGTTAATGTTCGAAAGTAATTGGTTTTGGGGGGATGAACCGAGATATAGGTGGGGAAAGTGATAGGGTTGATGAACAGGGTTGTTGGCGGGAGAATTTGTTTAAGTGTGACACTGGTAGAAGGTTTTTGAGAGTTTCATAATATTGGCCCCTAACATGTATGTTATGTTTTGCAATAGTCCTTGTGGGTATCAAACTTTGGGAGTTGGCGGGGGGGGGGGGGGAGGGGAGGGGGAGGGTGGTATCCCTTGGAGGGGGTGTATTGATGTAATTGCTAGAGTTGGTGCCGAGGGTGTGGGGACGAACAAAGTTAAGTTTAAGGTAAGATGGGTTTCTACGGGGGGTTAGGAATGGTTTGAGGCTTTGGGTTGTGCATATGAGACAGAGTACACACATTGAAGGGTAATTTTGGGCCCATTGGATTATGACAGTCAAATGATAAAAAGTAATTTTGCTGAGTACACTCGAAACACAACACACGACAATTCAAGATTCATTGATCACACAATGGAATCTGTTAAGAAGGTCCATTGATGAAAGAGCAACAACTTAAAAACGACAGTAAATTAAATAAGGGTAAATAAAAGACTGATGCAGATGCAAGAGAGTAAGGTTGTTTCGAGTAAAGCATTGAATGCTAGTTTAGTTGTTACAGAATACAGTAGGACAAAGTCAGATGAGCATATTACAAGCAGCAGTTCAGGGACTTATATCACACATGTTGTGCGGAATTGCAGACATATCAACCATTATATGAACCAAGTGCTATCTGCTGAGGTACATTTGACTGCTTAACATAATGTCCTTGCTAATGAACAACTACATACTGATCAATCTGACCAAAGGTATGACACATATTTGTTGGAAAAGGTTGATAGAAATACCACTCCTGATTCACGCCAACATATGTGTATAACTGGGAGGGAGAGATTTGACCAGGGGGGATGGGTCTATTTCTCTATATATCAACAGTTATAACAACAGTCTTGCTTAACACTGATATTGTCAAATCAAAAGAAATGAAGGATGCTGAACAATATCAAGTAAAAAGTCCTTTGCTTAAGGCTGAGTTTCTCAAATCGAATGATATGGTTGAAAAAGAAGTTTATAATGAACTTTCAAACAGATTCTTACAACTTGAAAAATATTGTATTTCACTTGAAATTTCAATGCAACAAAAGGAAGAAATTTTTCAAAGTAACAAACCATGTAAGAACCAGGATGCTCCTGTGTTTCGTGAATTTTTTAAGATAAATGATTTGAAAGCTCATCTACAGGCCAAAACCACACTAATTTGCAACTTGAAGAATCAAATTAAAAGTGTGAAGGAAGAAAGTAATGAAGCCAAAGTTAAAAATGATATAGATGTAATTGAAACTATTAACATTGAATTAGAACACAGTGTGGCTAAATTACTTGCAGCAAATGAGCAACTACATAAAGAAAATGAGTATTTGAAACAGACTTACAAAGAACTTCATGATTCAATTAAAAAGACACGTGTTCAGAATAAAGAAAATAGTGACTCTTTAATTTCTCAAATTAATCAAAAGTCTGTTGAAAATGCTGATTTAAAAGCTCAGATTCAGGAAAAGGTTTTTGTAAATGTAGCATTAAAAAACGAATTAAGGAAGTTAAAAGGAAATAGCGTAGATACTAAGTTTGCCAAAGCATCAATCTTAGGGAAACCTCATTTACAACCATCTAAAAACCATTCAATTGTTAGGCAACCGAATGCGTTTAAGTCTGAACAACCTAGAATTTCAAAACCATGGGTTGCCTCCGAAGTTGATGAGAAAAATGTTTTGTCAAAACCAGTCACTCCTCATTATTTGCCTAAAGTTCAAGAACATGTGCTTGCAAAACCTCATCATGTGATTGCACCTGGCTCCTCTAGGAATAGTCAAGAAGAATCTTATGGTTCTAATAATATGGCTCATAATCACTATCTAGAGGAAGCTAGGAAAAAGACACAGGAAAGAAATCAGAATTCAAAACCTAGTGTGATGCCTTCTGTTAGATTACAAAACACTGCTAATGATAGTACTCCAAACCCTAAGAGAACGAATCAAACATCTAGGAGTTTGCCTACATCTAAGAGTAGTTGCGTAACAATTATGGTTGTTCCCAAAGCAGATCACTCTAGGAATTTTAGTTCTTTTTCAGATTCCAAACATTTCTTTTGTTCTACATGTCATAAATGTGTCTTTAATGCAAATCATGATGCTTGTATAACAAAACTACTGAATGAAGTGAATTCACATAAGGTTAAACCCCATAAGACTAAAAACAGTAACAACCCCGTAAAACAAAAGAGTCATACTCAGAAACCTGGTAGGCAGATATTTTCCAGACATAGGTTTTCTCCTAAAAAGACTTCTGCTGTGCAAAAGAAAACAAACAATCCTAGATCTTGTCTTAGGCGGAAACCTACGGGTAGAATTTTCAAGACTGTCGGTCTTAGGTGGGTTCCAACTGGAAAGATATTCACCGATAGCACAACCAAAGTTGACAGTGAAACCCCAAATGGTTCAAATGATGATATCACTAACCCATATGAATGCAATCAAACTCTTAATGTCAGTGCAAATACTCTTAACTTAAGTACATGTACATCTTTTAATCCCAAAAAGGAAAGACTCAGAGTTTGGTTGCTGAAAAGACTGATATCTCAGAAACCAGGGGTTCAAGGAATTTAAATGTAATGAACAACAAATGACGTTTGAACACTATAGTTCAAGCCTCGGACCTCAATGTCAAAAAAATGGCGTCTGCTGGCAACTCTTCATGCCTCGCTCTTCAAAGAAAAGAAAGGTGTACGTCTCAGTGCGCTTTATCTTTGGAAGAGGAGAAATCTTCTTGTTTAAGACCATTCTCATCAACAATCTTCATGCTTTTCCATGCTCATTTTGTCATCAAGTGGATCAACGTACCTTTGATTGTAGTCTTATTCACTTGTTCAATCAAAAATGGCAACCTCATATGCAATTTTTGAGGGGGAGAAGTGTGAATAAACTACATGTTGATTGATGTTTTAGAAATGGTCAAACGGCTCCTGCACACATTAGTTTAGGACCCGGTCCTCAACTTTTGACTCCTGGAACAATCAGTTCAGGACTCGTACCACAACCTCCTTCTCAAACACCTAATGTTCCACCAATAAAGAATGATTGGGATACGTTATTTTGCCCAATGTTTGATGAGTACTTTAATCCTTCACCAAGTGTTGTTCAACCTGTTCTTGTAGCTGCTGTTCAAGAACATGTTGTTTCAACTGGTACACCTTCATCAACAAGAATTGATAAAATATACCTTCTACAAGTATCTCACAAACCACTCAAGAAGCACAATCTCATGTTATTCCTACTAGTATTGAAGAAGATGATCATGGTATTGAAGTTGCACACATGGATAATGATCTGTAATTTGGTCTTTCAATTCTAGAACCTAGCTCTGAATAATCCTCTTCCCGAATTGTTATCCTAACCAACGTGCATTCAGTAAATCAACCACAAGAGCACATCAAAAAATGGACCAAGGATCATCCGCTTGACAAGATTATTGGTGATCCATCCAAACCGGTATCCACAAGACTCCAACTATAAACCGAAGCCCTGTTCTGCTACTATGATGCTCTCCTCTCTTCAATTGAACACAAAAGTTATAAAGATGCATTAACCGAATCCTGTTAGATTGATGCCATGAAGAGCTTCATATGTTCGAACATTTGGAGATTTGGGAGCTAGTACCTCGTCTAGATCAAGTGATTATTATTACCTTGAAGTGGACTTATAAGGTGAAATTAGATGAACTGGGAGGTGTTCTGAAAAACAAGGCAAATCAAGGAGCAAAAGGAAAATGGAGTGGTTGAACGTTACTTCGTCGGCACAAAATTTCAGCTGGCAGATATCTTCTTCAAGCCGTTAGGACGAGAAAAACTTGAATTTCTCATGTAAAAGGTTGGAATGCAAAGCATGTCTCCGTAAACGCTGAAAAAGCTGGCAGACGAAACAAAAGAGTTATGGTGGTATCTCTTCATGTATCCTATGTAAATATGTATATAGTTAAAACCAAAAAGAAAATACAAAAATATAAAACCTACAAAAACCATAAAAATCAAAAAATAGAAAATACCAAAAATATTTTTCAAGACATGTCTTCTAAAAATCGATAATATTTACGGACCAAGAAATGTCATTCAATAATGACACGGGTCTTTAAATACAGTTCGAGCAGAAGTTTAAACTTTTCAAAACATCTCTTTATGACTTGCAGTTATTTCGGACTGCAACCCGCTTTTCAAAATAAGGAAAGCATGTCGCCAAAAAGACGACTGTTCCTAACTACGGGTGATTAAGTTCTATCGGGCACGGATTACTTTATATCCGTGCCATCTCGATCTTATGTACGTTTTAGTGCATTATTTCTTGATAAAGAAGAGAAGTCTTCTTTTTAACCAAATAATTTTTCTTCATTGATTCTTCAAAATTATTTGTGTTAACCATGGTGGAAAATGTGTTGTCTTTCAAAACTAAATCAGTTATCTTGGTCTCTCATCAGAAAAAGGTTTTTCAAAGAATTTTCTATCACTCAAACAATGTCTACAACTCTTTAAATAGAAAACAGGACATTCTTTGAGGGGGAGAAATGTGCTAATAATTCTTTCAAAATGATCTTTCTAAATAATCAAGGAGTAAACGGAAAAGGTTTGACAATAACAGATCATGATTTAAAGGGGAGTTAATTAATTTTAACTCACTTAGGCTTTAGATGTTATGTGTTTCAACCTTTAGGATTTAGAATGCAACATATGGCAATTAGGAACTTGCAACTAGAACGGCCTAGGTTGCCATTGGTATAAGTTTTATAACCCGAACGATTTTTTTCAAAAAATATTGATTTTATAAATGATGTTTGGGTTAACCATTTGAAAAGTGTTCTAATCAAATCAGAATCAGTTTTTGACACTACAAACAGATTTTCAAGAAATTTCGACCACTCGAACAAATACAATAAATCTTTAAATATAATATGGGTCTTTGCTCGAGTGGGAGAAAGTGTTTTCAAATTATCTTCAACATGTCAAGGTAATTATATGGAAAAGGTTTTTAACTTAACGAATAATAATTTAAGGGGGAGTTAATTTAATTTTAACTTCAAGGGCTTCAGTTGTCTTAAGTTAATAACTTTAAGGGCTTCAAGATTAGCGGCTTAGGCTTAAATCTACATTCGATCAATCTTACCAACACCTTATAGTTTTAAAAGGCTTAGGTTTGTTTGGAAATAATTATGTAGTTTTAAAAGCCTTAAAGTTGAAGATATGTTTCTGATTCGATTAATACATCCCCAATCAGTTCACCACTAAGCTTATTTTTGAAGGAGTAGAACTTGTTGACAAAAGAGGTACAAATAGGTTTGATAAGTATGATGATTCCTTTAGATAGTCAGTATCTTGCAAGAAGAAATGTGTACATTCGGGACTTAGTCGCCTTAGGTGTTATCATTTTGGCTATTTAGAGGGTATAATTGTAACATCCGGGACTTAGTTGTCTTTGGTGTTTCAATTTATATCATCACTATCATATATGGAGAAATTCAGACATTCGGGACTTAATTGACTTTGATGTTATGGTTTTGAATTAATTGTGTACTCTCGAATATTTAGGCTTTATACATCAAGTCTTCTTTATGCGGCTTGCAAGAAATATTTGAATCTACTCAAGAAAGAATTGCTGGTTCGGGGGAAGCTAAGACAACTTCCATCTGGAGAGTATCGAGACGGACTACAGATTACTAACATGGACAAATTGACTGTGCCACTTTCGATTTGAACATTTCAGGTCATGTCTCATACATAATCTTGTACATCAATAAGTAGTGTGGTAATCAGTGTTATGTGTCAGTTTATGAATTTTTCATGAGTTTCTCGTTAAACTCCAAATCATTTATAAATTCATCATAACTGACACTAACAGAATCCCTCATTAATTGAGGGGGAGCATATATAGGTTCCAATATCGGCTTGTATTTAATCAGACCACATTTTCTCCCAAATTTTCCTAACTTAAATCAATTGAGACCTAAAATCTCAACGGATTTGAAATTTTTACTCCGGGGAGAAAATGTGATTTAATTATGAAAATCTGATAAAAATGTTATCTTTTGGACTCAAGTGTAGGCTCTCTCATATGTGCTAAACTCTTTCAAATATCGATGCACATATTGAGGGGGAGTGAATGGTGTATGATGGCAATTGTGGAAATACCAAAGACCGACCCTGTAATTACTTTATCGGAGTTATAAGGATGGTAAGGTTAGGTACTCGTTCCTACGATTCCGCCAGATCCAGAGGGATCTACCCAGGGACAATCCACTAGTTAGTGTAGAAGTCCTTAGGTATGATTACAGAAGGAGTAATGTGAGAATAAGGGAATAGTGCGAACTCAGATAGAGCTAGTACTGGAACATACCCAACAAGGTACTAGCAATGAAGTCTTGGTAAGCACTAAAGGGGTTGAAGAATGAAAAAGAAATGTTAAGATAAAGGGTGAAAAGAAATCAGCCCTCCTTAAACATTAGGCAGAATTCTCACAGAGACCAATACATTTCTATCGTCTCTCTCACTTCGAGTTAGACGATATTGAAAAGGTGGCAGTCTGCTCCAGCCTCCGACTACTAAAACCAAAAGTGCACTATAGAGTCTAGAGCCATGAGATCATCCATAAATCTCGCTAGGACACTAATACAAACTAAGCTTGCTCATCACATACTGTGATAGTAAGTAAGATCTTAAGAGTCCTACGCATTATCCTCGTGGTATTGCCAGAACATCCGAGTGATACGAAAGTACTTACAATGAAGATGGAAATCCTTCTAGAGCCAACATCAAACAAGATCTTGGTAGGTGACATGTGAGATCCATTATGGGTCAAACTTGTGACAAATGGAAAGCAACAATGGTGCGATTCTTTATGAATCAAACTTGTTCCAGGCAGTGAATTGACAAATAGTTTTTGGAAAACCTTTCGATGTGCTCAACAATTGATTTTCGAGCACATTGACTGTGTAGATCTTTCAAAACAAATGTGTTTCTGATGAAATTTGATTTTGTGCTATAAAACACTCTCAATGTGTCACAAAAATACTTTCTTAAGTGACACGTCAATTGATTTTCAAATCAATTTTCCTCTTTAATCGGTAAGATAGTAACTAACCGATTTACTCACTCCGTGCTTTGTCTACTTTGAGATGCCCCGGTTTGAGAACTGCTAGCGCAGCTGCGAAACCCTGTCAAGGAGATTCTTTGAAATTCTACCTGATCACATATAGTATTTATACTGATCAACGGGGAACCATGGTTCTTGCAACCTTATTCAACGAAAGTAAACAAAGACACTTTCGTTTGGTTATTGCTAACGTTTATTTGCAGGAATCCCCAACGATTGCAGTTGATGGCCAAAGAGATGTCAATCACAACCTCATGCTTACACTTCTAACACGATATCAGAGATATCACGATAACTGAAAGACCTACAACATAGCTTTCGCAAACTCTGATGCTGGTTATCATGATCCAAAAAGGTGTGAGCATGCCGGTCCGAAGGTCACTACATCACATGAAGGCAATACTTCACAACGAGGATGATTTGGAGAATTACTATGGCTGATGATCTGAAAGAATGCTCAAAGATCATACAAGTCTAAGGAACAAAGATCAAAGATCACTACTTGCAGTACATAGACTATTTTTGAAGAAACAAAAGTCTACGAGCCAGAGTACAAGATCAACTCATTGATTGCTAAGATTCAATTTGTATTTTATGGGGTGACCTCCCTTAGGGGGAGATTGTTAGAATTATGAAAATCCATGTAAAAGACTCGGTCACCCCGTGTAATGTCTAGCATAGGTTAGCTCGTAGCCTTAATATTAATCGTTTAATTACCGTATGACTTATGGTGTTGGGCCGGGTCTTTACCTACATGTTAGCCCACTCCATAGCCTACTTTGGGGCACAAAACACTTGTATTTATACCCCCTTTCCAGCCATGGGAAGGGGTTGGTTATTCATTTTATTATACACACACATAAGGTGTAGTTTCTTTAACTAGAACTCACTTTCTCTTTCTAAGATTAATTAGCCAACCCCTAGATCATTCATTGTTTTATGATATCCAATATGTTACACACCTTAAGCCTACCAGCTGGCGTAAATTAGGGTGAAGAACACAACACTTCCCATGCCAAACACAGTACATGCAAGTAAGATCACATTACATATATTCACATAGCAGTCATAAGCACATATATT
Organism: Tanacetum coccineum; assembly: GCA_026074375.1. Classification (NCBI taxonomy): domain Eukaryota; kingdom Viridiplantae; phylum Streptophyta; class Magnoliopsida; order Asterales; family Asteraceae; genus Tanacetum; species Tanacetum coccineum. The sequence goes on from BQNB010153633.1 coordinate 10,034, forward strand.
GTCCTAAAAACTAAACCACATTTCGCACAGTTTAGAAAACAGTTCAAAACACATTTGAGTATCATTTTCCCCCAACGGAAAAACAGTAACAAAAAGTCGGGCTACGAGAACTCACCTCAAGCAAACTGTCTTCACAGAAATCTCAATATCACACAAGCAAATGCTACGACGTACGCACACGACCTAGTCCAGTTAATGTCCCATTTTAAATCATTCATTTCCAAACAGTTTTTCCCGGTTTCGATGCATAGAGGTTAGATGCGTTGTACGATTATCTTAAACGTTTTAGTGGTATGATGGTTGACGACGTAACTCCAAATACCACATCAAATCCATATTTGAGTGCAATATACTTATACTTATACTATTTAGCAAGATAGATAAGTAATATAAGTAAATATTTATAATATATAATCATAAATATATTTCGATAATTCCATTCGGTACACTTAGTTACCATAAATACATTATTTATATTATACGAAGTGAAGCGATTATGTTTGTAAATCATTCTGGAAACGTTTCGAGGAAAATTATATTTTTCGTCTTTTAGTCAATTTATTAAAATAATAAAATAATAATATTTTATTAAAAAAATAAAATTTACGTTTTAAGTAAAATTCTAAGTATAGACTTTTTATAAAAATTTTGGCTTGACCCGTACGTTTATATGACATTTCCCAAGGTTATCAAACCTTATTTTTCAACAAATTTCAACATTTGGACACTTTCCGAACCAATTTCCAAAGATCACATTTCACAACGTTTACCAAAATTCTTTCTCAAACTGACTTTCAATATAACTTCACATGTACATTTCACTTCCCAAAAGCTCGTCAAAACTCCCAAAATGACTAATTAAACGAAAAAAAAAAAAAATAATATAAATAAAAACGCTTATAGGGCTTTAAAGGCCCATAAGGATCCATTAGTACTTTTTATGGTATCCAACCATACGTTCTAAGTCTTCCAAAACAATGACCAATAGCATATATAAGCTCATATCAATAAGTAATAAAGTAATCCGGACCACAATAAGCAATCAATAAGCCATGGCTTATTGATTGCTTATTGGGTCGTGACCCCATAAGCTCTAAAGTCTATTTATTAAGCTTAAAAATAAGCTAATAAGCTATGTATCGCATTTGGTTATCACCATAAGCTATAATATTAGTCCCAAAAAAATGACTATATTTAGAAAATAACCAAAAATACCCTTCTGGGTATTATCCCTCTAGATTAGCCCGGAGCTAATAAGCTAAAAAATAAGCATATTTGAACACAATAAATCAGCCAAAATAAGCTATAAACCAAAATAAGTCAAACATAGCAAACATATGTGAATTAACCAGCATCCCGACCACAATATACAAAACTAACAAAACCCTTTCCCATTTTTAATATAACAAATCCCAACCAACCCTAAAACAAAATTCATTTGTAAACTTTTTTTTTTTTTTGCATTTGTATTTTTAACGGTCGGGTCGTACAACTAACATTTATGCATCACTAGCAACCCAAAAGTACAAGTTAAAAATAAATTTGAAAGACTTACAAAAATGGTCTTCAAAATAAATTTTCGACGCGAACCGGACAACCCAAACGTTGTTTTAATGACTACCCAAACACTAGAATCAATCCAAGATATCACCAATCTTCATGTTTTTTGATCAAAATTTCAAATCATAATTGTGTGTGTGTGTGTAGTATTTTATGCCGGACGAACACAGGAGAGAAAGAAGGAGAGTTATTGTATTTTCAAAAACAATTGTTGTGTGTTTATAAGAATGGATACAAAAGACATAATTACTAGTTAGGACACCCATAGCTAACATGTAAGGCCATATTTGTCTTTCCCATAGCCTGTCTAAAACCGGCCATGGTATCCTATGCCCTCGGGGTCTTTGTTTTCGTGTCGGGATCACTTAAAAACTCCTAAAACTCAATCGTAAATTATTCCCCAAAGTTACTTAGTATTTTTATTCACTTTAAAAATAGTTTTCCAATAACTTAGAGTATTTACTTGACTTATTTTCATATTAGACCTCCTAAAAACTTATTTGGACATTAACGGACGTGTCGGGACTCGTTTTTCAGCATTTCTTAGAAATTCATGGGTAAACCACCCGAAACTCTCATAACACAATAATTACATCTAAAAAGATTATTATACACCATAAGCCATCAAATTCCTTAATTCTCATAAGATCACCACCGTCTACTAAACGATATAAAAGATTCTAATAACTGACAAACATCAAGGTCCGAATGACTAAATTAAGAACAAATTACAAAATCAAAAATGGGGCAGGGGTTACATTCACTCTTGCTTAAAAGAATTTCGGCGCCCTAGAAGAATTAACGTACACAACACTAAACAGATACGGATACTTAAGCTTCATTTGATCTTTACGTTCGTCCGTGAATTCAGGCCTACGTTTTGAATTCTATCGAACCTTGACGATGGCAATTCTACTCCGCTTCAACTTCTTAAACTCTTTCTTTGTAAGTATTTCCAAGCTCTTCCTATAAAAATTCAACCAACATCTACTTGATCAACATCCAAGGCACTTGCAGGTGTGGACCAACCAAACACTTTTAAGGTTCGACATGCGTGGAAACGTGTCGATGAACACCCATTTAGGCTCCTCTGTAAATCTAACCGGATAGCCACTGTGCCTACCTATCAACAATCTCAAAAGGTCTAATAAAATCTAGGTGCTAATTTCCCCTTTTCTTCCTAAAGCGTACCACGCCTTTTTCTAAGGCGACACTTGAGAAAGAACATAGTCACCGACTCTAAACTCTAGAGGCTTCCTCCTCTTATCCCGATCATAGAACTTGTTTTTGCCCAATCACGTGCAGCTCTTAAGTCTATCCGTAATCTTGTCGAGATCTTCTCATTGGTCTCTGTACACATACTCATGTCCTATCAAATGACCCTCTTCACTTCAGCCTTACAATAATCGGGAACGATACGTTCCTACCGATACAAAGCCTTAAACGACACACAAATCATACTAGAATGGTAAGTGTTGTTATACGAAAACTTCACTAATGGAAGATAAACATCCCAACTTCCCCCCCTAAGTCCCAGTACGCACGCTCTGAAGCATTCTACCAAGGGTCTTAATAGTACGCTTACCCCCCTCTGACCAACCGATGCCAAAGGGTGGGTAAGCCGTACTCATGTCTAATTCGTCCCCTAATGCCTCTTACATTGACTGGCCAAAACCTTAACCCGTGAACCAACTCTCACGATCAGATATAAGCGAGATCGCACAAGACAAGGGATCCATGCCTAGGCAACAATCTCATTCAGGGTATAACCTAGCCAATCTAATCGCATCTTATAATCCTCACGTATGGGTAGAAAATGAGCAGACTTAGTCAATCGGTCCACAATGACCCAGATTGTATCATGCCCACTACTAGTCCTAGGAAACTTAGTTACGAAATCCATAGCTATTCTGTCCTATTTCCATTCGGGAATCTCAGGTTACAGCAGTAAGCCAGATGGCCTCTGATGCTCAGCCTTAACCTTCAAACAAGTCAAACACTTACTCACATACACAGCTATGTCTTTCTTCATACCCGACCACCAATACCTATCTCTAAGGTCATAGTACATCTTATCAGCTCTTGGGTGTACAGAGTACTTCTATTTATGGGCTTTGTCCATTATTAAGGTTCTCACATCACCATTCAAATGGACCCATATTCGATCCATGTAATACAACGCTCTATCATTCCTAAGTTCAATCATCTCATCTAAACCTTTCTGTAATCTTGCAGACTCATCAGACGCCTCCTTCTGAGCTGCTAGTATCCTATCCTTGATACTCGACTAAAGGGTCATGTTCATCGCTCTAACTCTCTTAGGTTTCACTCTCTCTTTCCTACTTAGCGCATCAGCTACTACATTCGCCTTACCAGGATGATAACGAATTTCACAGTCATAATCAATAAACAACTCTATCTAGTGACGTTGTCGCATATTCAAATCTTTCTGACTAAAAATGTGTTAGAGACTCTTATGATCTATATATATGACACTCTTTGTTCCATACAAGTAATGTCTTTAAATCTTAAGTGCAAACACAACCGCACCCGGTTCCAAATCATGGGTGGTGTGTAATTCTTCTCATGGATCTTTAATTGCCTAAATGCATAAGCTTTTACCTTATTTCTTTGCATCAACACACAACCTAATCCTAATCCAGACGCATCACAATATACTATAAAATCTTCAGGTCCATTTGGGAGAGCTAGAACAGGTGCATTACACAATTTATCCTTCAATGTTTAAAACGCATTCTCCTGTTCCTCACCCCAATCAAAGGTCTTACTTTATTGAGTCAAGACAGTAAGCGGTTTAGCTATCTTAGAAAAGTTCTCAATGAATCTACAGTAATACCCTGCCAATCCTAAGAATGAACAAACTTCAGACCGAGTTCTAGGGGCTTCCTAATTCTTAACGGCCTTAATCTTACTAGGATCTACATGAATTCCATCACCATTAATCACATGCCTAAGAAACTATAATTCTTGCAACCAGAATTCACACTTAGAAAACTTAGCACACATTTTCTCCTTTTTAAGCAATTCTAAGACTAGTCCTAAGTGTATCTCATGCTCCTCCCGGGTCTTAGAGTAGATTAAGATATAGTCTATAAACACTATCACAAACTTATTGAGATAAGGCCTATAAACTATGTTCATTAAATCCATAAATACCTCTGGTGCATTAGTCAAACCAAAGGGTAATAGTGTGAAATTGAAATGTCCATAACGAGTTCTAAACGCGGTCTTTGGAATATCGTCCTCATGCACTCTCAGCTGATGGTAACCAGACCTAAGGTTTATCTTAGAGAAGTACTATGATCCTTGAAGTTGATCGTACAGGTCGTCTATCCTAGGGAGTGGATAACGGTTCTTAATGGTCAATTTATCTAGTTCTCTATAGTCAATACACATCCTAAAGGACCCGTCCTTTTTCTTAACGAATAGTACCGGTACTCCCCAAGGCGAAGAGCTTGGTCGAATGAAACCTTTGTCATGGAGTTCCTTGAGTTGTCCCGCTAACTCCTCCAATTCAAAAGGTGCCAAACGATAGGGAAACTTTGCAACCGGCGTTGCTCCAAGGATTAACTCAATCTAAAACTCAATTTCCCAAACCAGCGGTAATCTCGATAGGTCATCCAAAAATACCTTGGGAAAATTTCTTACTACCATGATATCTTCTTGTTTCTTCTCGTTAGCCTTAGCACTCATTAATTGCCTCATCTTTTCTTTGGGTTTTTCTCCTAATACCCTAAGCACCTTTCCATCTAGTAGTGGTATCCTCACTACTTTCTTATGACAAATTATCTCAGCCTTATGGTCAGTCAACCAATCCATTCCTATGATTACATCAAAACTCCCTCTTCCAAAGGGTATCAAGTTAATGTCAACTACCATGATATCTTTTTGTTTCTTCTCGTTAGCCTTAACACTCATTAATTGCCTCATCTTTTCTTTGGGGTTTTCTCCTAATACCCTAAGCACCTTTCCATCTAGTAGTGGTATCCTCACTACTTTCTTATG
>BQNB010153634.1:0-11703 GCA_026074375.1 Tanacetum coccineum
CCTTAATAGATTTCCTTGTTTGGAAGATCTCTTTTCATTTAGACCTTGTTGGAATTTAATACTTTTGGAAGTCATTTGTTTCATGACTTAGTATTTTTATTTAATAAAGTCTTCCGATTGCCTTTATATGTTCTGATATGACACCATAATGTGACTCTTGGTCTCTTTATCGGAGCGGGATGATACAATTATGGTATCAGAGCTCCCAGGTTACGCCTTATAGAACCTAGGTTATGACCTGTGAGGATTGGGTAGACATTAGGTTTCCTTTTGATATGGTCGCTTCCTTTCGTATTTTGATCTTAACTTTAAATTGTCTTCGCTGTTTCATTCGTTGACCAAGGATTTTCTTTGACCAAGGATCAGGCAGCTAACTCTTCAGGTACCGTTTCGGGAACTTTCTTCTTGAATGGTCGTACTGTTTTGTCTTATTTGATACGGGTGCAACACATTCTGTGATTTCTGTTTTAATTGCTAAGCACCTTAGCATCTTCCCTACGCAACTTAATTATACCTTATCGATATCTACGCCTATGAAAAGTCTGACCACGAATATCAGAACTGTTCGCTTCGTTTTGATGATAAGATTCGTTTTGCTAATTTCTTTCCTTAGAAATGAGTGACTTCGATATTAGTCTTGGTATGAATAGGTTGACTGTTCATCGCGCCCCTATCGTTTGTCATACCCAATCGTGTCATCTTTGGTAATCTGAATAACCTTGAATTCATCTACCTATTTCAATTTCGAGGACAAAATTTTCTTTTTAGAGGGGAAGAGTTGTAAAACCCAAAAATTTGAATTTCATTTCACATTGGTAATTTTGAATATAACATAATGTTTATTAATAAGTATTTGAAAATAAAACCTTAAGTTATAATTTTGGGAAATTATAAAGATATAACATAAGGTATTTTGTTTAAAAAAAATAATATATTAAACTTATATATGTACATATATATGGCCGGCCCATATTTAAAAATAATAATAATATATTTTGTAATTTTGATTATTTTGTATATTTACTTTCTTTTTATAAAAAAAACTTATTTTAAGGGATAAGTATTAAAAGGTTTTAGCAAGTATTTTGTGTAATCTTAAAAATGGGAAAAAAATTATTTTGCCTCCCCTCCTTCTTCATTTAGACCGGCCCTTAGGGGTGATTTTATAAGAAAATCATTTATTTTTGTAGCAAATGATATTTTAGGAAAAGAGTGTAAAAGGTTTAAGCAAATATCTTGTAATCTCTGTAAGTTTTAAGAAAATCTTGTCCCCTTTTTTTCTTTTTATAAGGCCGGCCATATTCACCCTCTCCCATCATTCTCTAAAAATTTTCTTTTTATAATTTTGTGTATTCATCCATAGAAGTTGCAAGGAAAAAGAAGGAGTAGGTGTTTCCGATTATTTATTCAAGCTTTGGTGTTCTTAGTGTGGTTTTAATCTTTGATTCCTTGGTGTTTGTCTCTTGTTCTTGTCTCCATCTCCAATCCGTAAGTAATCCCTGTAACATTCCGTATTTTCAGGTTATTTTATGACATCATTCATTTTATCATTTTTCACTATTTTTTTTTCTTTTCTCGTACGCGTTCGCTTTTAATTTTAAGTGTTAACCCCACCCCCGAGCCAACCACCACAACCCTATCCCCCCTCCTCCCAACCATACTAACATGCCAAATACCCAACTCTCCACACCGCCCCCAGAAGGCTTAAAAACATGATATTGAACCCAAGATGATCATTAAATGTTTATTTAATAAAAACAACAATATAACCAACCCTAGGGGATATTTGATGGGTGTTACTTAAGGTTTCATAGTTAATAATTCTGGGCAGAATTATAGGTACATGTTCACGGGGAATATCTAAATGATCAAAATGGTTTTAAACATATTCTTGGTGCAAAAAGATAAATTCAAAGAGTCCAGTATTCTAGAAAAATCCTAGCCGTCGATGATAATTGGAGGTCATGAAGGTCGATTTTAGATTTTATAATATTAATGTCATCAGAATTTTTAACCAAAAAATTCAGTTGTAGTGTTTGATTTTTAATTCAAAAACCGTAAAGAGTTAGCTTCTAAAATTTTATTTGGTAAATCTTCATGATATGTGCTACATCCAAGACTTTTTAAGAATTTTCTGAGTTGTCTAAGTGAGGTTTTTACGCGTCAACTTTTCAAAGGTTCTGCCAGGTCAAGATTCGGGTCAGTTTTGGGTAACAAGGATCAAAGGGATACTTAAACATGGAAATAAATTAAACCAATGATCATGGGTGTACTAGACACATGTGGGAACCTTTGTGATTTTTTTGTAGAATTTTTGGTGGTCGCTTAATGGGTCTTTAACATTGGGAAACTTGCTTAAAATATTGGCAGATTTTTGAAACTTGGAAAACTCTAATTTAGTTACCTTAAGCATTTTAAATGATAAAATTAAGTAATAAACTTATGAAATAAGATATATAATAATATGTAATCATGGATTCTTGTATATTCGATGAAGGTGTTGTGATCTCTTGCTTTGGTGTTTATTTCTCTCCGATTGCTTATTCGTTAAGGTACATATATTCCGTCCTTTTAGTAAGGACACTTCATTCTCATTTGTTTGGCTACTTGATCTATTGATATTTTGATTGATATCCTTTGACTTGCTGATCCCTAATCATACCTCGTTTTGATGCTGACAATCCGTTTGATTTGATATTCGTTTGTATGAATCTGTTAGTTCTTGTTTGGAATATGCTTCTAGATTCGTTTCCATATTTAGATTATTCGAAACTTGTTCACTTATATCTTTGCTTTAATCTTGCCCAAGCTATTTGCTGCCATCGCTTAGAGTTGTATTCTGCAATCACCACTTTCTCAGAAATGGAGGAAAATGTTAGTATGATGCTTAAACGGGGGAAAATTAAAATGTTGTTATATCAAATAACTTATACCATATTCTATCGATCAGTAATATGCCATATGAGTCTGTTGAATAGCAGTACGCCGTATCGAGTTCACTGAATACGCCGTATCCAACTGGTGGATACGCCGTATCAAGTGATCAGTTAGAACAGAATACTATATAAAACAAAATTAAATGCAATAAATTAAAGCACACAATTAAACAAAACAATTAGTAGTTAGAAATCAGAATTAATAATTTTACACTAAACAAGTTAAAGGTTAGAAATACTAAAAAGAATAAAGATTAAACTAATCACTCCCCGGCAACGGCGCCAAAAACCTTGATGTGTTGTTGTATAGGTGTTATTTATGATTATGAGGATTTACATTTATATTTAATCGACTAACCTAAAGACAACACTTTAACGGGCAGAGTACCTGGTCAAGATGTAGCTTCGCGATAAGTAGGGTGTTGAACACTAACAGTGAGAGTTAACTAATTATTCTATCAGTATTTTATTTTATCTAGATTAGTCTAATTGCTAGTTAAACCTATGTTATACATATTTACTAGAGGTAAAAGGGGGGTTTTCAGCCTGAGAGACTGGCACAGGTTTATGGTGACAAATATCAATTATAAGCATAATACACACAAAAGCAAATAAACACAAGACAAAAGAGCAGAACGAGCTGAATAATAGAAAACTGTATTAACCATGTTAAATCCGATTAAATACTGGTTTGATTAATTAGTGCAATGGCTGCTTATCTCGAGGCGGCATATCATTCTTAAGACTTAGGTGGTACTTCTTCCTAAGACCTAGACACGAATAATCCTGTTACGATTAACGCATCCGCATAAAGCATCCTATAGTTTAATTATAATCTATCATAGGGAATTAAAGCAGTGGTGACCCTATTAATACCCTAGCCTATCGGGATTTTACCCACTTATTGCTTGATGTTGTTTTATACACCGGTAGTCCACCACCAAAATCGATACCAATTAATAAATGAACAATACTCGTTGAACAATATCGAGTCACCTGCCGGTCAACTAAGCTCATAATCAAAGAGTAATGATAAGGTGTCATTTGTGATCCTATTGGTCCGGGCATATAGATCACAACATGGAGAGCCATCCCAGCATCTAGGTTACTGGTTAGGTCTCCCTAGACCCAGTTGAATGATAGGTTGCATGTACAAGCACATAAACAAGTATAAGGCGATAAACATAATTAAACAACAATGATAAATTAAGCAAAGTCGGATTAAATCAAACCAAACATTATAATCTTTATTAACATGGCTAATACCCGAGGGTATTAGCCCACTATCATTGTCATTATTACAAACGTGATCAAACAATTAAAAATCGAATGATTAAGAAAGTAAGAATGACACGATGTCTTCTATGGAATTAGGAGTAGTGCTCGACCTTGGCTGCTCTTCTTGGCTTGAGAAATTAGACTTTAGTTGTATACTATACAGAGAATAAGATATTGCATATTGAAACTCGTTTTTGAGCCTCGTGTTTATAGTGTCTGAAAATGCCCTCGATACGCCGTATCCAGAGAGGTGAATACGACGTATAAGGCTAATTTCCTTGGAATCCGCGATAAGATCAAATCAATCAAGATTAATAATCATCAATCATATTAAATGCGTATCTTTGACTGATGAACAGCTGTGCATACGGCGTATTGGTTGTAGTGGATATGCCGGATCGGGAATTGATCATTACGCATTTCTTGTGCTGAGCTGGCGCTGATACGCCGTATCTTCATTGATGGATACAGCGTATAGGTGCAGAAAATGATTTTCTTCAAATGTATTCGTTTAAGCTCTAGAATTGCGCCTTTTTGCCTCATCTTCACAAGTGACTCCATAATTACTGCAATAATAAACTTTAAGCAATTAAGTACCAATATCTTGCAATAATTATATAAAAGTGTAAAAATATGTGGGATAAATGATAGTAAAGTATGACGTTATTTGATGATATCAAATATCCCCCCACTTGAATCCTACTTGTCCTCAAGTAGACTTTAGAAAGATTTTGAAAATGATTATTTTTTTTTTTTTTTTTTTTCCCGATCGTGGTTAAGGATTTTTTCGTTAAGATTTCTTTTCATGTTCAGATCACCGTACATAAACCAAGCTCTCACGATTATGGAAATGAAATCACTCAGATCACCTAACTAATCTGGGTGTTATCATTTTAGTGGTGCCGCTCATTTGGCTTAGTTTTCGTTTTGGTTTTCTGATTGTTTTGTGTTTTGATTAGCTTCGTATCATTGGATGGCAAAGATACAACATCTCCACCTCTAAAGCTAAGGAGTAACAAGTCAAAAGGTAAATTGGGTATTTATTAGAAGGCTCGTTTTTTTTAATCATTCTTATTAAGATGAAGAATGATATAGGGTGTGGAGCTTCTGACTTTCACCAGAGGTCGTCGTTCAAAACAAGGCAGCTGAGACATGAATACATGGCCATATCGACGAAATAGACATCCATGCTCGTACACATCCTCATTCGAGTAGATCATAAGGTTAGTTATTAGGAAAGGGAAGTAAAATTATTGTTAAATAAAATAAACAAACAAATACATTAAAGCCAACAAATAAGGTGCGGATGCTAGTAAACGTTCCCTGACTGTTCCGATGACAGGACTCGAACTCTATAAAAACAAATGTATCGATGCATAGATGACAATGACCAATGACAACTAAGTTGGTGTTCCCATAACGGTCCAACTTCCCTTACTATCCCGAACTTTAAATTACATTTTACAAAATATAGTGGTGATACTTGACACTTTTTACATTACTTTAATTCGCTTGTTTTTTTTTGCGTATTCAACGAATAATCGATCTTTAAATAAATCATCTGTGTAAGCTCTGATGAATGACTATCTTTTTAGTCCTTCTTTTTTTTCTTTTCTTTTCATTTTTTTCATTTTTTTTTCAATAATACATCATAAATCTTGGCGTAATTTCACCGTCTTCATAATCATCATTTGTCCGGCTAATTTTCTCTTGAACTTTTCTTCTTTCGAACATAATACATAATTGTGAAAGTAGCAAAAAACACACGAGCTAAAAACTTTCCCATTGCATTGTGCAATTTTTCCCTTCCATTACATAGATAGAGTAAATTTCCACTTTTGACGCAGGAAACTACAAAACTTTACTCGAAAGCGACTAAAAACTTTTGATTAAAATAGGCTTTAATCTACACGGTAGGCTAAGGTGTAAAGTCGAAACGAAACAATTTTTTTATTGGTGTAGGAAAAAGAAAGGAATGACTCAACAGGTTGTTCTAGGGGTATCTTTACTCTAAAAATAAGAGTAAGAAAAGGGTTTTACCACTGGGGGTTAACATAACCTGTGTATTTTGTTAAATATTAAGGACATGTTAGGCCTTTTGTTTAATCACTAGAAATTTACCAGTTCAAGCATGTTATCATTAAATTTATCAGTATTCATCATTGAGGTCTCGTAGGGATATACAGGGCCAAGTTCTTAAATGGTCAGCTACATCACCGGCCCTACTCTATATTTTTGTGAAATTTAGTAAAGGACAATTGGAAACGGATAGTCTTAAATTTATCACAGTAATAGTCATCAATGACAAGGGTTCTAGTTGCGCTAGGTAATGTATCTAGTGATTTTTTTACAAAAAGTTATGATATTTTTTTTTTAATTTGATCAATTTTTAGGCATGTTAGCATTTTATTTGTGAAAATGAGGACAAGTACGTTCTAATTATCCATCCCTCCCACTTAAATTATACAACGTCCTCGTTGTATAGACAAACAGTTAAATAATATGGGAAAAGAATTAGAACGGGGAAACTTCCCTGATAGTTTGCTCCGGATGGTTTTCCATTTTGAGTGTTTGAGCAAGAAGAGTGTTGACGAGGGCTTCAAAATGTCCAAGAGAGGTCAACACGAGGTATTTCGACTATACATAAGTCGGTTTCGTTTAACAGCAGAGTCCTGCAAAAAGTTATGAAGACTTTCGTGCAATTCGTGCTTTCGCTAAACCGACAATACAGCAAACAATTTAAACACACAACTGTACAGGTTACAATTAACGCCGTATCCCAAACCCTAGGATACGCCGTATGTAAACCTGTGAAAACAATTAAATACTGGAATTTAAATACTGCATAATTAAAACTGTCTAATGCCGACATGCATACGCCGTATCCAAAAGGGTTCGATACGCCGTATGTATGTCTGGGCAGACAGACTCAATATAAAATTGAAAATTACATTTCGGGTTGTCTCCCGGCAAACACTTTTGTTTACATAAAAGTCTTTAAGTTAGACTTGCCCCAATATAATCCCATCATTATAAATAATTTGTGGGTGAAGGTCGAAGTGATGGCAAATGGCACATACAAATTCTTGATTAGGAAAATGAATGACATCCCTTTGTTAAGATGATTCCAAGTTATGATATTAAATTTAATTCCTTGATAAAAATTCCAGTTTTGAAAAAATTTGATTAGATGTATCATGACTTGTTTACCCAAAAGCTTATCTTGACCTTTGTGTATCAACTTTTTTTTATTTTTACATTAGGTGTTGTTTTATGACAGGACTTATCCCTCGAAGTTGCTCAATATCAATTTTATCATTATCATTGTCCGTATCCGATTTTAGATCATCGGGATAAATTACGTTAAAAAAATAAATCATTAAAGTATAAACGTTTTGTTCTTTTCATCAACATTTGGGACAATGATGTTTCATCTTTCAAATCAAAGTCATTGATATGTCTAGGACTTATAGTAGGTTCATTTAAGAGATCTGATTTAGACGTTAGAGCATCATTGTAAACAATGGCTGGAAATTCATTCTTAAAATCTTTCAAGAAGTCTAAATCATTAAAATAACTGACCTCAGGCTCGGGTGACGGAAACGAAGGCATATTGACTTTTTCATTATCATTTTCAGAATCCGTTTTCAAATTGTTGACAGAAATTATTTTATAGGAAAATGAATTTTCGTCATAAACTACTGTGTAATCTTCTTGTCGGATTCGTCAAACGACAAATTCTAAAGTCAATGTACATCGTTAAGGGAACTTACCGTGGTCACCAAGAAGGTGTTTCATTTCAATGTCAATCTATCATTTAAGATATAGCTGGGAATTCGGTTTTCATTCGGATCTAGGGTGTTGTGAACGTCTTCATATTTTACAGATCTTACCATACATAGCAGTTTCCAGTTATACACCTTACCACGTTGGCAGAGATCCTAGAGGCAACATAATGATTCTTCCTCCTGTCACTATGGAAGAACAAATTGCTGTCCAACGAGAGACAAAAGCTAGAACTATTCTACTTCAGTCTCTTCCAGAGGATCACATGGCTGACTTTCATCATCTTGATGATGCTAAGGATATCTGGTTGGCAGTAAAAGCCAGATTTGGAGGGAATGAAGAGTCAAAGAAAATGAGGAAGTCAATGCTCAAGCAGGAGTTTGCAGACTTTAAGATATCTGAATCCGAGGGTTTGCACAAGGGATATGATAGGTTTCAGAAGGTGCTGAGTCAACTTAATCAAATGCAAGCAAGACCAGATAATGAAGACTGCAACATGAAGTTCCTTAGAGCTCTACCACCTTCTTGGTCACAGGTGGCAATCACCCTTAAAACAAAGGGTGGTCTTGATTTCTTAAGCTTTGATGATTTGTATAACAAGCTTAGGACACTTGAGATTGATGTGAAGGGTGGTTCTAGCTATGATTCAAGAGTTCCTGCTGCTCCTACACACTCAGCTTTCATTAGTGCTGCTAGCACTAATTCCAAGTGGTCAACTGCTGATTCCAAATGTCAACCTTCTTCTGTTAGCTATACCACTACTTCTTCCTCTGCTGATGCTTCAGGCAATGTTCTTGAAAATGTTCTTCACTCTTTTGTTGCTGAAAGTGATCCACAACAACAGATCACTTATGAAGACTTTGACCAAATTGGCAAGTTGGATTTGGAAGAACTTGACATCAAATGGCAGATGGCAATGCTTTCTGTTCGAATCAATAGATTTGAAAAGAAGGCTGGTAGAAAATTCAAGTTTAATAACAAAGATGCTGCCAGGTTTGATAAAAAGAAGGTCAGGTGCTATCAATGTTCAGAGTTGGGACATTTTGCAAGAGAATGTACAGGGAAGAAGGTGGATTCAAAGACAAGGTATTCTCAATTTAAGATCAAAGAACTGGATAAATCAGAAGAACCAAAGGCTTTGGTGTCAGTTGATTCAATGCTCAATTGGTCAGACCACGAAAGTGAAGATATGGAGAAAGGTGCTTCTGAAGTCTATGGGATGATTGCAGGATATGGGGATGATGCTGTTATTCCTGCTGTTGATGCTGCTGATGGAGTTAGTACTGATGGTATTTTTGCTGATGGTGTGTTTGTTGCTGCTGGTAATGGTTCTGATGGTGTTTCTGTTGCTGCTGGTGTTGGTGCTGATGGTGTTTCTGTTACTTCTAGTGATGCTACTGATGCTGAAACTCAATTTGCACTTATGGGGTTATCCCCTCAGGTACAATCTTGTCCTTTTGGCTGTAATCATACTTATACAGAACTTAAAAAGGAGTTTGATAAAAATAGAAGTGCAATATAAAGAGTGTTTTCTCCAAGTCCAAGCATACAAAAGCTCACTTCAACACTTAGAACAACAGAAGTCTTGGTACCAAAATAATCAGTTAGCTTTAGAAGAGAAAATTAGAATCTTGACTGCAGACCTAGGCAACACCACCAACATGCTCAAATATACTGATAAACTGAATGAACAGGCTAAAATTGATAAAATGAATAATCAGGCCAAACTTGAGGAGTCTAATGCACGTTTTGACAAATAGAAGGAATCTTCCAAAAATCTAGTCAAACTGATCAATAGTTCCATGTCCTCTAGATTAAAATTTGGCTTAGGATATGGAGACACTTTTGGATCAGATGAGGTGTTTGATCTCTCTGTACCTAGTATCTTTGACTCATGTCTTAAAGATGCTATAGAAAAACCTCTCTATAACTGGTTTGTCAAACCTGTTGGAATGTATGTTGTTCCTCCCCCTATAACTGGAACATTCATGCCTCCTTCCAACAATGTTGACATTGATGATACACAATTTACCTATGGTTCAAAGTCCAATAATTGTGTTGAATCTAACTCTGTATCTAATGACTTTGTCTCTTGTGAAACTAGTGACAAGTCCTCAGACTCAGAGACAACTGGCTTTGCATCCTGTGCATCAAGTGTCAACTCCTCAAGCACCATGACCAATGCCTCTAGTTCAGTTGATTTGAAGACTTTACACAAGACTGATGACCAAGGACCATGCAATGTCACTCAAAGTCCTAGTTTTTCTTTTAAGGAGAATGTAAAAACTCCTAGGAATTTATGTAATAGGAATGGGTCAAACAATATTAGTCTGTGTAAAAACAAGTCTTTTAGTGTTAAGAAATGTTTTGTTTGTGGTAGTAAATTTCATTTGATTCGTGATTGTGATTTTTATGAGAATCAGTTGAGATTGAATAATGCACCTGTGTGGAAAAATGTAGAAAACATTCCCTCATTTGTTCCTAGACCAGCCTATGTTCCTGCTGGTAGTAGGAATAGACCAACATCTGTTCCTGCTGGTAGGCCATTTCCTGCTGGTTGGCATAATCCTGCTGCTAGACCTATGACCAGACCAAAAAGCCATTATTTTCAACAGTTTAGTAGGCCTGGCTCATATAACCAAATGGATATGGATGGGGGAAGATGGGGAACTGCTGTTAAGACCTCAGCAGGTTGTTCTTGGCAAAGTAACAGGCCATATATGCATTGGGGATCCAAGAACAATGGTGGATCTCAACAATCTACAGGGTTTTCCTCTTATTGATCCACAAGGCAGGCCCAAGTCAGTTCTGACTTGGGTCTCCCATGTATACTAATGTTGTACTTTCTTTTGTATATTGTAGGACAATCCTCATACAAATAAAGATTTAGGTATTGTTGATAGTGGTTGTTCCAGAAGCATGACATGTAATAAGGAGAAATTGGCTGACTTTGTGAAGATTAAAGGAGGGACTGCCACTTTTGGAGGTGGAGATGGTAAAATTACTGGGAAAGGCACCATTAGGACTTCCAACTTCAATTTTGAGAATGTTTTTTATGTGGAAGAGCTTCAGAACTTTAATTTGTTCTCTGTGTCACAAATCTGTGATACCAAGAACAAAGTTCTTTTTACAGACAAAGAGTGCCTTGTTCTCTCCAAGGAGTTCCAACTACCTGATTCAAGTCAGGTTGTTCTCAGAGTTCCAAGGAGACACAATCTCTACTGCTTCAATTTGACTGACATCTATTCAAAGAGAGAAATCAAGTGTTTGTTGGTAAAAGCATCCTTAGATGAGTCCACAAAATGGCATAGGAGGATGGCTCATGTGAACTTCAAAAACATGAACAAGCTGGCAAAACATGGATTAGTCAATGGGCTTCCTTCCAAACTCTTCACAAATGAACACAACTGTGTTGCCTGCAACAAAGGAAAGCAACACAAGGCCTCTTACAAGGCCATCACTGCAGTCAGCACCATTTCTTTTCGACTTTAATTTTTTTTATGCTATTAGACTAGCAGCTTTAATTCTTGTAGTTAAATCTTTTATTTTTCCATGTATATGGTATGTGTGGTTTTGGTCTAATCTTTTGTAGTGAAGTGATTCTTGTTGTGTGAATTGCATGGAGTCTATGTGGCTTTATTTTGATGCGATCAATTCCTTCTGGTTGGATTTGTGTTATTACTGGTGTTGCAAGAGTTTCTAC
>BQNB010153635.1:0-15619 GCA_026074375.1 Tanacetum coccineum
TGGGTATTTTCGATATGTTTTGTGTATTTCCGCCTAGTTTTAGATATTATTAGCAATTTTTTTCAAAAAAAACAACTTGTAATAGATTTAAACAGTTAAATAAGTGATCAAAACAAGTTTACGGTGAGTTTTAGGTACTTCCGGTAATATTAGAAGGTTTTCGGAAAGTTTGACCATCGTTGATCGCCGTTGACCATGGTTGACCTATTTGTTTAACCTTGTTACATTAATCGGCAAGGTTTGTGGCCTTGTTGCGTTTAATCGGCGATTAATCGGCCTTGTAGACCTTGTTTTGCAACACTGCGTATATATATACATATCTATATCTATATATATATATAATCTATAACATATATATGGGGCTAACTATGAGTGTGTAAATATCAATTAGTGACTGGATGCCACCTCAATGATGACATGGCACACAAATGCCATGGATTTTTGGATTTTTTTTATAAAAATGTTGACATGGGAAGGTTTGAACCTATGACCTTTGGTTAGTATTGTATGCCTTAACCAACTTAGCCAGGCACCCATTTGTTTGCTATGATCCAAAATAATAAGGATATTCACTTACAAACGCATCCTGGTATAATGAAAATCCTCATACGCATCCTGATTTAGTGTAAACCCTGATCTTTATCCAACTAAAATTCCTTAATCCTATAGTTTATCAAACGCCCTGATATACTTCATATTCATATCCATCTACCATTCAAACTCAAAATCCTGAATCCTAAATTTTTTGTATAGGTATTGAAGATATACTCCATGATTTGAGGATATACTCCATAATTAGAGCAAATCTACAAATCCACAGTCTAACTTCGAACCCTAATTACTTCCCAAAATTATCTTCTGTTCTATAGATGTGTTTGTTTTTAGTGTCTGTTCATTCTATGTTTTATTGGCAATCATTCATTTCAGAGTATAATAGATGGTTTTTTATTCTTATCTACACAACTGAATACATGGTAGGCTTAAATCATGTTTAACCTAATTGTTTAATTTTATTGTGTCGATAAGGTTTTACTGTTTTTAGGGTTTGTACATGAGGTTGTATTTTCTTTTTTATAGGTGCATTTGTTACTCATACACATATTTTGCTTATTGTGGCTGGTTACTTAATAGGTCTACCAGATGAAGCATTAAAGGCTTTTGTGATCAAGCGCTACCATGAGAGTCCAGCCGAGTCAAGTGAAACCATGGTCACAGTCGCAGCCTCTGGTGACGGTTAAATACATTCTTGTAGTGCTTTCATTATATTGCTGATTACTAAAGCTAATCAAGATATTTTAATATGTTTTCCAATTGAAGTGTCCTCGAAGCATCTCGTGCCGCCTTAGCGGAATCTATTCCAAGTCCAGTTAAATTGCGATTGCAGATTTCATCAGTATATAAATCTAATTTATCACATTGAAATACATTTTTTTTTATATCATTTAATATTTTTTTTATTTTGTTGTGGAAACCGGGTTATCCCGGCGGTCAGACCCATTGAACTCGGTAAACCCCGGTGACTTCAACCAGGAGTCGATTCAGGAGACAAAGACCTCGATTTTCAAAACATGTTTTAAGCGAAGACAAAAGGGCAAAGTCATTGAGTTTATAGCATTCAATTTCCCCCTTCAGAGCGCACCCCCTTAGCACACTTATTTCTAATCTTGTTTCAATGTAAGTAATTACGAAGTTGGAAGCTTACCGAAAATTGAATATCAATAAACTCATGTTACAATTTCATACTAGTTAAGGCATTAAAGAAGATTTATATAAAGATGGTTAGAAATATAGACAACCAACGCCTTTTTGAAATGAAAACTTTAACTATATGATTATCATACCATGTTAGCAATTTAATAGCATTCATGTAGGTAATTCATTTATATATGTGTGTGTGTGTTTTAAGTCAAGCTACTAGTACATTCATTAATAAATACAAAACACAATAGCATGGCAAGAATCATAGAGATAACTGAAGTCGAAATCCAAAACAAATCAACTATAACCTCACTACCGATTTATAAAATTGTAGACTTTAAAACACGATGCTACACTTCTAGTTGCATTTGATCGAACACTTTGATTACATATTAGATTTGACAAGCTTTCATAGTTTTATAACGGGAGTTTCAAAGCATTAGTCACTAAAATGGGGAAAATTGCAAAACACTAGTAATTTAATTAAAGGCCAAAAACAACACAAGTTACATACCATTATGGATTCGAGTTATGATTCTTGGATGGCCAAATAGCTTCCTGTTTTGCAATGTAAACTTTTTTTCAAAAATCATACTAAAAAAAACCCAAATCACAGTTATATGCTTTATTGTGATAAATACAAAAAATCCCGACTCATAAATTGTATAATTACATGAAAAATAAAATACTCACCAGAAGTTGAGATGTGAAAGAAGCCAATAAACTACTATGTGACTGAAAAACCCATTTTGTAGGAAGAAAAAAAAGGCGAGAAGATAAAATAATGAAGGCGGGATGAGAAAGTGGGCAAGTGAAAGTGGTGTTAGAAGAGAAAGGAATGATTGAGTTGTAAACCAGGGTATGTTGGCAGGATCTATGAAAAGCAGTACATCTGGTCTTAGTCCTATATTTAAAATCTATCCCCTCCAACCAAATAACACTTATCAAGTCCAAATTCTATCCTGGCCCAAAACCCACAAAACAAACGGGCCCTCAAACAAAAATCGTCGTGATTAATCAAACTAGCCCACGTTGAGCCACGTTTACAACGCTATCTTGTCTGGCATCTCGAACCTTCCAGCCAAGTCCATTTCACACCAAATCTCGCTATCATCTACACCGTTAAAAACCCTCAACGATATTATAATCTCCACCGTTAGATCGCATAAAAAGGTCAATAAATAACCCTAGCATCATATCTTCAACTTTATCCCCTCTCTTTTCATTTCATTCATCTCTCATATTTTGCTTCAATCTTTCTTAGATCTACTCAAATCCTGCCATTTTCTTCCGATTATTTTTCTACAATCGGATAGATCGTTCTCCGATCTACAATATGACCATGGTTTGATAATTACCGTTATTTTGGATGACTAATTTTTGCATCTGGATGGTTTGAAGCGGTTTTTTTTGGTAAGATATGTTTTTTTTTTAGTAATCTGTATCTATTAGTTAGTTTGATTGGATCTAAGGGGTTTTATGTTAACAGGTCGTGTTCGGGGTGTCAAGCAGCGGGCTATTGGTATATCCAGACAGTGGTATATGACGATCCGTGATGGATACGAAACATATCGGTAAAAATGATGTAAAAAATTGGTTTATGTGGATAAGGTTTTGAGATTACGTGGATGTAAAAAGTAGTGATGAGGTAAGATGTATGAAGGTGTTAAACTGTAGGTGATAGCGTAATCGTGGTTGTTCGAGTCGACCTATGCCTTGTCAGGTGCGCTTGCTTGGCAGGTCAATAACTCTAATAAAAAAGTCAAGTTTTTGTGTTGCGTGAAGGGAGATGGTACGGGGGATTTGCCCGGCTCTCTCTTCTTTGTGTCGTATTTCTTTTTTTAATTTCATACACACGCACCCAATCATTCGTACATTAACAAGAAGTCCCATACCAGAGGAAATTGTTCGTAGTACTACATCCATGCAGCAGTATCCAGAGCTCTTAAACTACATCAAGAGCTCTTAATCTACATCAATCTTAGCAAATAAAGGTTGCCAAATTTTCTTTCGATAAATTAACGAAAAAACATCGTATTAACAAGCTCCAACACATGAGCAAGAGCAACAACGACCAACGGCCAACGGGTATGTCCATTTAATTATCGATTGCATAAACTATATTTAAATTCATTCCAACTTGCTCCTCTCTTGATATTATTTTTAAATTATTAGAATTGCTTACATTTTATTTAGCAACTTGTCACTTGTTTTTATTTGTATCCATGTTAATTAGCTTTGTTTCTATATTATTAATGCTGAATTGAAGATGTGGTATGTAAGTTATTTGTATAGGTCTCCAAACTAGCCATACGGATTTGTCATTTGTATCAACCAGGATTACTATCGAAGTTGTGTTAGTATTGTCATACCGATTTATTAGAGTTGTGAGAGTCGACTTTATCAAGGCAAGCTATGGTCAGAGATGCTTGCAATAGACAACTTGGATACAGGCGTAACCAAATAATGCATAAGTATCATTGAAAAAAGTCAGGGTGGTGTTGCGTCAAGGAAAGATTGTTCGGGGATTTACCCGACTCTTCTTCAGTTTGCGGAGCTCTCTTTCTCTGTATTTTTACACAACATGCTCCACTTTTCACGATCTAGTCACTGGTTTTCATTGCAAGTATATTAAATTGCAAGTATAATAAATTCAACAACTCGTGTCCTATAGAGATTTTCAACAAGTTGAGTTCGTCGCGACAAACTCGCACTTACAGACTCCCTACACACATCACACATCTCTCTTCGTGCATATATATCTACAACCCAGCTTGTAGTTTCAACATTTTTATGTTTTTTGCTAGTTACTTGCTGCATATAGATGTTACTACATTGATGACTGGTCCAATATTGAAACTTGAATACAGCTTGCCATAACTTCGTATCTTGCAATAAACGTGTACGGCGGCTCTAAATCTGCCTAGCTCCACATAAAAATTTCAACCTCCTCTCTTGATATTATTTTTAAATTATTAGAATTGCTTACATTTTATTTAGCAACTTGTCACTTGTTTTTATTTGTATCCATGTTAATTAGCTTTGTTTCTATATTATTAATGCTGAATTGAAGATGTGGTATGTAAGTTATTTGTATAGGTCTCCAAACTAGCCATACGGATTTGTCATTTGTATCAACCAGGATTACTATCAGATAGGTGTGTTTGTATGTAATACCTGATTATTATAGTTTGTGAGAGTCGACCTTTGCCATGTCAGGTGAGCTTGCTTGGCAGGTCAAATAACTAATAATAAAGTCAGTTTTTGTGTTGCGTCAAGGAAGATGGTTCGGGGGATTTGCCCGACTCTTCCTTCGTTTTTGCGTCTCCTTTCTCTTGATTTTTACACAACCATGCTTCCACGTTTTCACGATCTGCAATGATTTGCAATTGCAAGTATATTAAATTGCAAGTATAATAAATTCAACAACTCTGGGTCCAGAGTATTTTCAAAACGACATCCACTTAAGCTCCCATCATTTTCTGCAAATATTCTACAAACCAGGGCTGGGAAGTTCAACAAATTGGTAATGTTTTCTAGTTATTTGCTGCATATAGATGTTACTACATTGATGACTAGTCCAATATTGAAACTTGAATAGCTCTAAATTTGCCTAGCTCAACATAAAAATTTCAACCCATAATCATTTTCCAAGTCTACTGTTTATGAGATGCAAGTATTTTTCAACTTGGATGCAATGATTTTCAAACCGATATGAACAAGTTTACCATTTTTGTTATTAACGCCTTTTGAATTTTAAATGTATCTTGTGAATGCTGAAGCTTATAAGTGGTGAATTTGCCTCTTTGAATTTATCAAAGAATCGAGTCACAGAAATTTGGAATCACGATGGTATCGTCAGTATCAACCAAGGTGATTAAAAGAAACATATCAACCTTCTGATTAGAGTTGTTGTGGCGTGCGCTTAACCAGTATGAGCAAGTTATGGCGTGATTTTAGGTATCTGTATACGTCTTGAACCAATTATTGGTTTCCTTAAACTTTTGCTTTATTATTTATTCTCTTCTTGCATACCGTCGCTCTTTATTTTTATTTGCCTACTACTCTTGGTTGGATAATAGCGTGCTTAATAAGTATTGTAATATAATTGTAACATGGATGATGGTAATGGGTGGCAGATTCCTCGAAGTGAACCATCTTGTGGCGATTCACCCTGTTTTTCTTTGGTCATGGTTTACTTTATCTTCAAATCTATATTTTGTGGCAAACACTAGATTTTATGGAAAGTTGTTCAGCAAATGTATCTCTCCAGAATCAATTTGATGATATCTTTGGTCATTGTTGCTGATACCAAATTTTTACGTTATCTGGTTGGTAATTTGTTTTGAAATATAATCTGGTGGGTAACACACTAGTCAACTCAGTTTGATTTTCTTAGTTGCATTTAATAATTGTGAAGCCCACCTTTTGATTTGTATGTTTGGCGGTCTGCTACGACTATTATTGTCTGACCTGGATCTGTTTCTTGTTTTTCTTTATAAGCCAGGGTGAAGAAAGCATTGTTATTCTTCATAAAAGGTTTTGTACAAGAAATAAAATTGTGTGTAATTTATCACGAGTCGCTTCAAAAAAAAAGTCTTCATTCCTAAGCTAGTAAAGATAATTAATTGATATTGTGCACCCATACCAAGGCCATTCAAAAAAAAGTCTTCATGGGTGCTTTGAACCGGTAAGAGCACCCATACCAAGGCTTTGTCATGGTATGGGAAGGTTGGTGGTTCGATTCCACCTAGATCTAGTTTTTTTCCAAATTGACCTGGATCTGTTTCTTGTTTTTCTTTATAAGCCAGGGTGAAGAAAGCATTGTTATTCTTCATAAAAGGTTTTGTACAAGATATAAAATTGTGTGTAATTTATCACGAGTCGCTTCAAAAAAGAAGTCTCCATTCCTAAGCTAGTAAAGATAATTAATTGATATTGTGCAAGGGTTTGTTAAAACGGACAAGCTAGGCGCGGGTTATAAAGTTTCTTTGTAGCCTAAATTTGTGAGAACCAAGTGGAACTGGGTACAGAAGTTGATAAAAGTTGCAAAATCTTTAATTGGTAATTAGTAATTTTTTCATGGATAAAAGTTCTAAAAGTTTGCGTCTTTTAGCGAAGATTTAGAGTGTTTCAAAAAATTATTTAAGTTTGCCTTCTTTTGGGTAAAAGTTTTTATAATCGGTTAGTAGATATAAGAACATTTAAGTACTTGGTATGTGTCTGGATCTCACATCGTTGCCTTTTCAATTATAACTTTAAGGTTTAGATTATAAATAAAACCAAGTGATAAACCAAGTGATCACAAATATAGAAGATGCTATTATGTTGGGTCCCATTGACTGTAAAATGTATTGTTTCAACAGATCAATCACTCTGAACTGGTAAGAGAGAGCGGCGCACCAACCTGTCTCTGATATTGTGTAAGGGTTTGTTAAAATGGACAAGCAAGGTGCGGGTTCTAAAGTTTCTTTGTAGCCTAAATACAGGTCGAGTCGGTGTAAAAATTTGTTTGATTTGTTAAAAAAAGTTGTACGTGGAGCCAAGGGACGTGAGAACAAGTGAACTGGGTAGTGAAAGGGGGGGGTATTATGTAAGTAAAAGTTAGAAAATCTTTAATTGTAATTTTATAATTTTTTCATGATAAAAAAGTTTGCGTCTTTTAGCGAAGATTTGGAGTGTTTCAAAAAATTATTTAAGTTTGCCTTCTTTTGGGTAAAAGTTTTTATAATCGGTTAGTAGATATAAGAACATTTAAGTACTTGGTATGTGTCTGGATCTCACATCGTTGCCTTTTCAATTATAACTTTAAGGTTTAGATTATAAATAAAACCAAGTGATCACAAATATTGAAGTGCTTATTATGTTGGGTCATTGACTTGTAGAAATGTATTGTTTCAATAGATCTATAAGCTCTGAACCGGTAAGAGCACCCATACCAAGGCCTTGTCATGGTATGGGAAGGTTGGTGGTTCGATTCCACCTAGATCTAGTTTTTTTCCGAATTGACCTGGATCTGTTTCTTGTTTTTCTTTATAAGCCAGGGTGAAGAAAGCATTGTTATTCTTCATAAAAGGTTTTGTACAAGATATAAAATTGTGTGTAATTTATCACGAGTCGCTTCAAAAAAAAAGTCTCCATTCCTAAGCTAGTAAAGAGAATTAATTGATATTGTGCAAGGGTTTGTTAAAATGGACAAGCTAGGTGCGGGTTATAAAGTTTCTTTGTAGCCTAAATTTGTGAGAACCAAGTGGAACTGGGTACAGAAGTTGATAAAAGTTGCAAAATCTTTAATTGGTAATTAGTAATTTTTTCATGGATAAAAGTTCTAAAAGTTTGCGTCTTTTAGCGAAGATTTGGAGTGTTTCAAAAAATTATTTAAGTTTGCCTTCTTTTGGGTAAAAGTTTTTATAATCGGTTAGTAGATATAAGAACATTTAAGTACTTGGTATGTGTCTGGATCTCACATCGTTGCCTTTTCAATTATAACTTTAAGGTTTAGATTATAAATAAAACCAAGTGATCACAAATATTGAAGTGCTTATTATGTTGGGTCATTGACTTGTAGAAATGTATTGTTTCAATAGATCTATAAGCTCTGAACTGGTAAGAGCACCCATACCAAGGCCTTGTCATGGTATGGGAAGGTTGGTGGTTCGATTCCACAGTTTTTTTCCGAATTGACCTGGATCTGTTTCTTGTTTTTCTTTATAAGCTAGGGTGAAGAAAGCATTGTTATTCTTCATAAAAGGTTTTGTACAAGATATAAAATTGTGTGTAATTTATCACGAGTCGCTTCAAAAAAAAGTCTCCATTCCTAAGCTAGTAAAGAGAATTAACACGTTGTTGATGTTTTCTTTATTTCTTTTGTGATTTCAAAATAAAAAGTCTTGGGTGGTGTTTATTTTTTCCATAAATGCCGTACTGGGCTCTTAAATCTGACTCGGCCAGAGCTTTTGTGATTCCACCTAGATCTAGTTTTTTTCCAAATTGACCAGATCTGTTTTCTTGTATTTTCTTTATAAGCCAGGGTAGAAATAAAGCATTGTTTATTCTTCATAAAAGGTTTTTGTACAAGATATAAAATTCGTGTTAATTAATCACGAAGTTGAGAGTTAGTGCCGCTTCAAAAAGATTCTCCATTCCTAAATAAGAATGGCGGCTGATGATTCCTTTGAGATGTTTCTAGTAAAAGATAATTAATTGATATTTCAAGGTTTGTTAAAACGGACAAGCAAGGCGCTGGGTTATAAAGTTTCTTTGTAGCCTAAATTTGTGAGAACCAAGTGGAACTGGGTACAGAAGTTGATAAAAGTTGCAAAATCTTTAATTGGTAATTAGTAATTTTTTCATGGATAAAAGTTCTAAAAGTTTGCGTCTTTTAGCGAAGATTTGGAGTGTTTCAAAAAATTATTTAAGTTTGCCTTCTTTTGGGTAAAAGTTTTTATAATCGGTTAGTAAAAAAAGAACATTTAAGTACTTGTAGGTGCTGGATCCGACAATCGTTGCCTTTTCAATTATAACTTTTAAGGTTTAGATTATAAATAAAACCAAGTGATCACAAATATTGAAGTGCTTATTATGTTGGGTCAATGACTTGTAGAAATGTATTGTTTCAATAGATCTATAAGCTCTGCTACGACTATTATTGTCTGATATTGTGCAAGGGTTTGTTAAAATGGACAAGCTAGGGGCGGGTTATAAAGTTTCTTATGTAGTAAATTTTGTGAGCACGCAAGTGAACTGGTACAAAAGTTGATAAAAGATGGCAAAATGCATTAATGGTAATTAAAATTTTTTCATGGATAAAAGCTTCCAAAAGTTGCGTCTTATAGCGAAGATTTGGAGTGTTTCAAAAAATTATTTAAGTTTGCCTTCTTTTGGGTAAAAGTTTTTATAACGTTAGTAGATAAAAACATTTAAGTACTAATATGTCTGTCTGGATCTCAACAAACTCGTTGCCTTTTCAATATAACTTTAAGGTTTAGATTATAAATAAAAACCAAGTGAATCCCAAATAATGAATGCTTATTATGTTTAGGGGTCATTGACTTAGAAAATGTATCGTTTCAATAGATCTGATAAGCTCTGAAACCGGTACGAGCCTCCCCCATACCAAGGCCTTGTCATGTTATGGAAGAAGGTTGGTGTTCGATTCCACCTAGATCTAGTTTTTTTCCAAATTGACCTGGATCTGTTTCTTGTTTTTCTTTATAAGCCAGGGTGAAGAAAGCATTGTTATTCTTCATAAAAGGTTTTGTACAAGATATAAAATTGTGTGTAATTTATCACGAGTCGCTTCAAAAAAAAAGTCTCCATTCCTAAGCTAGTAAAGAGAATTAATTGATATTGTGCAAGGGTTTGTTAAAATGGACAAGCTAGGCGCGGGTTATAAAGTTTCTTTGTAGCCTAAATTTGTGAGAACCAAGTGGAACTGGGTACAGAAGTTGATAAAAGTTGCAAAATCTTTAATTGGTAATTAGTAATTTTTTCATGGATAAAAGTTCTAAAAGTTTGCGTCTTTTAGCGAAGATTTAGAGTGTTTCAAAAAAATTAGTTTAAGTTTGATTGTGTTGTTTTGTTGGTGCTGATGTCCTATCTTTGGTAAAAGTTTTTTATAATCGTTTATAGAAATAAGAACATATAAGTCTTGGTATTTTCGGATCTCACATCGTTGCCTTTTCATTATAACTTTAAGTTTAAATATAAAAAAACAAGTGATCACAAATAGTTGAAGTGCTATAATGTTGGGTCAATGACAAGTAGAAATGTATTGTTTCAATAGGATCATAAGCTCTGCTATACGACTATTATTGTCTGATATTGGTGCAAGGGTTGTTAAAATGGACAAGCAAGGGGCGGTTATAAAGTTTCTTTTAGCCTAAATTTGTGAGACCAAGTGAACTGGTAACAAAAGTTGATAAAATGTTTGCCAAAATCTTTAATTGGTAATTAGTAATTTCAAGTTTGCGTCTTTTAGCGAAGATTTGGAGTGTTTCAAAAAATTATTTAAGTTTGCCTTCTTTTGGGTAAAAGTTTTTATAATCGGTTAGTAGATATAAGAACATTTAAGTACTTGGTATGTGTCTGGATCTCACATCGTTGCCTTTTCAATTAATAAAAAGTAAGCTTAATGTTTATGATTATAAAAAAAAAAAAAAACACCAAGAGATCACAATATTAGAAGTGCTATTATGTTGGGTGCTCATTTGACTTGTAGCAAATGTATTGTTTTCAATAGATCTATACCTCTGAACCGTAAGAAGCAAACCCATACAATTGTTCCTTGTCAATGGTATGGGAAGGTTGGTGGTTCGATTCCACCTAGATCTAGTTTTTTTCCGAATTGACCTGGATCTGTTTCTTGTTTTTCTTTATAAGCCAGGGTGAAGAAAGCATTGTTATTCTTCATAAAAGGTTTTGTACAAGATATAAAATTGTGTGTAATTTTATATCACGAGTCGCTTTAAAAAAAAAGTCTTCATTCCTAAGCTAGTAAAGAGAATTAATTGATATTGTGCAAGGGTTTGTTAAAATGGACAAGCTAGGTGCGGGTTATAAAGTTTCTTTGTAGCCTAAATTTGTGAGAACCAAGTGGAACGGGTAAAGAGTTGATAATAGTTGGCAAAAATCTTTAATAGGTAATTAGTAAATTTTCATGGATAAAAAGTTCTAAAAGTTGCGTCTTTAGCGAAGATTGAGTGGGTCAAAAAATTATTTAATTTCCTTTCTTTTGGGTAAAAGTTTTTATAATACGGTTAGTAGATAAATAAACGATTTAATGTACTTAGTATGTGCCTGGATCTCACATCGTTGCTTTTCAATTATAACATTAAGGTTAATATTAAAAATAAAAACCAAGTGATCACAATATTGAATGCTTATTATTGTTGGGTTCATTGTGACTTGTAAGAAATGTATTGTTTCAAATAGATCTATAAAACTCTGAACAGTTAAAGAGCACCCATACAAGGCCTTGTCATGTATGAGAGAAGGATGGAAGGTTCGATCCACCTAGATCTAGTTTTTTTTTTCCGAATTGACCTGGATCTGTTTCTTGTTTTTCTTTATAAGCCAGGGTGAAAAAAGCATTGTTATTCTTCATAAAAGGTTTTGTACAAGATATAAAATTGTGTGTAATTTATCACGAGTCGCTTCAAAAAAAAAGTCTCCATTCCTAAGCTAGTAAAGATAATTAATTGATATTGGGGCAAGGGTTTATATTTTTGTTTAAATGGACAAGCTATGGATGCGGGTTATAAAGTTTCTTCTTTGTAGCCTAAATTTGTGAAAACCACGTGGAACTGGGTACAGAAAAAAAGTTAGTAAAGTTGCAAAATCTTTAATTGGTAATTAGTAATTTTTTCATGGATAAAAGTTCTAAAAGTTTGCGTCTTTTAGCGAAGATTTGGAGTGTTTCAAAAAATTATTTAAGTTTGCCTTCTTTTGGGTAAAAGTTTTTATAATCGGTTAGTAGATATAAGAACATTTAAGTACTTGGTATGTGTCTGGATCTCACATCGTTGCCTTTTCAATTATAACTTTAAGGTTTAGATTATAAATAAAACCAAGTGATCACAAATATTGAAGTGCTTATTATGTTGGGTCAATGACTTGTAGAAATGTATTGTTTCAATAGATCTATAAGCTCTGAACTGGTAAGAAGCACCCCATATACCAGGCCTGTCAGTATATGGGGAAGGATTGGTGGTTCGATATCCACCTAAGATTCTAGTTTTTTTCCGTAATTGCCCTTGATCTGTTTCTTGTTTTCTGTTAAAGTCAGGAGAATGAAAGATTGTATATTCTATCATAAAAGGTTTTGTAAAAGATATAAAATTTGTGAATATTATCACTAGACGCTTCAAAAACAAAATCTTCCATTCTAAGCTAGTACAGAGAAAATTAATTGAAATTTTGCAAGGGTTTGTTAAAATGGACAAGCTAGGGGCGGGTTATAAAGTTTCTTTGTAGCCTAAATTTGTGAGAACCAAGTGGAACTGGGTACAAAAGTTGATAAAAGTTGCAAAATCTTTAATTGGTAATTAGTAATTTTTTCATGGATAAAAGTTCTAAAAGTTTGCGTCTTTTAGCGAAGATTTGGAGTGTTTCAAAAAATTATTTAAGTTTACCCGTATGTTTGGGTGTGATAGATTTGGTTTGAAAGTGGGGGGTTGGATGACTTTGGGTAAACGTAATTTATAACGGATAGTAGATATAGAACATTTAAGAGCTTGGTATGTTTGGATCTCACATGTTTGCTTTTCATTATAAACTTTAAGGTTTAGATTATAAATAAAACCAAAGATGATCACAAATATTAAGTGCCTTATTATGTTGCGGGAATATTCTTTGACTTGTAGAAATGTATTGTTTCAATAGATCTATAAGCTCTGAACTGGTAAGAGCACCCATACCAAGGCCTTGTCATGGTATGGGAAGGTTGGTGGTTCGATTCCACAGTTTTTTTCACGAATTAGACCTGGAACTGTTTCATGTTTTCTTTATAAGCTAGGGTGAAGAAAGCATTGTTATTCTTCATAAAAGGTTTTGTACAAGATATAAAATTGTGTGTAATTTATCACGAGTCGCTTCAAAAAAAAGTCTCCATTCCTAAGCTAGTAAAGAGAATTAACACGTTGTTGATGTTTTCTTTATTTCTTTTGTGATTTCAAAATAAAAAGTCTTGGGTGGTGTTTATTTTTTCCATAAATGCCGTACTGGGCTCTTAAATCTGACTCGGCCAGAGCTTTTGTGTTAGCCTTAATTTTATATAAGTCGAACAAGAATGTTATCGGTCTTATTAGTCGTACTTAGTCTTGTTAAGTAATAGGCTAGTCAGGTTCAACGGGCTTGGATTGTAATCTAATATTGGTCCGTGTTACGGGCTCAAAAACCCAAGTTTTAGCCAACCCTCAGCCCAAGTAGAAAAGCCCACAATGCCCTATATGCTTTAAGGGTATAAATAGGACCCTCTTCACACATGGAGAGGGTGTTGGTTACCATTGCATAGTTTGTGTGTGTGTGTAATCTTCCACCATCTTTATTTCTCTCTAATAATTTTTTCACTTCCTTATCTCTTTTCTATCTTGTTTGCTTATTGGTATAGGATTCTTATTTAGTGTATTATTAAATCTTTTGGGATAACAAATGTATCAACGCACGGGTGGGTTAGTGTCGTTTTTGTGGTGATTTTTTTTTCTTAAGCATATTCGACAAGCTTATCCTTGGCTTATTCATATTCGGCAAATTTTCTTTTAATCTTTCTACTTAGTTTTTTTTTTGAAATAGATTTTTTTTTACTCACAAACGTTTTTAAAGTTTTTTTTGTTTCATATATCATCTAAGGAAACACAACATTTTTATGTTGTGTCTCCTACATTCCAACATTGTTTTTGTTTTTGAGAAGTAATATTTTCATTTGCAAAATAGTTGTTGTTTTTCGTTGAGCTCAACAAAGATCGAACGAGTGTAAGATAACAAGGATCGAACGAGTAAAATACACAAGGATCGAACGAGTGGAATACGTAACAAGGATCGAACGAGTAAAATACACAAGGATCGAACGAGTGGAAAACGTAACAAGGATCGAACGAGTAAAATACACAAGGATCGAACGAGTGTAAGATTGCAAGGATCGAACGAGTGACATCAACAAAGACCGAACGAGCAACATTCAACGAGGATCGAACGAGTGAAACAACTCAAGGATCGAACGAATGAAACAACTCAAGGATCGAACGAGTGAAACAACTCAAGGACCGAACGAGTGTAACAACTCAAGGACCGAACGAGGAGAATCTTTGTAGGACCGAACGAGCAAGATTTTTGAGGACCGAACGAGTGTAACCTTCAACAAGTACCGAACGAGTAACAATCATATAGGACCGAACGAGTTTTTTACTAGTACAAATCGAACTAATTCTCGAGAACAAGTATATACTCGTTTAAGTGTTTTCGGTTTTCGGTTTCGTGTGACGGTAAACTACGGGACGTTTAACTTATACCGTTGCGATCGCGGTCTCGTTTCGATCAACGCGGTATATTTACTTTTCACCGACGATAACCGCATGAGCTTATAAATCAAACCGAATCAAACGAATAAAAACCGTTTTTTTTTATTTTGAAAATGAAGAAGATGCAACAGGGAGGGAACACGTTTTTTAATTTTTTATAATTTGCATTCTACACTTTTGGCCCCTAGACTTTGATATTTGCTTAATTGTAC
This sequence comes from Tanacetum coccineum, assembly GCA_026074375.1. NCBI lineage: Eukaryota > Viridiplantae > Streptophyta > Magnoliopsida > Asterales > Asteraceae > Tanacetum > Tanacetum coccineum. Next base: position 14,927 of record BQNB010153635.1, read on the forward strand.
ATTAAATTACCCGGGATTTTGCCTAATAAAAGCCAATAAAATGCCAAAAGAATAGAAAAAGTGTGCTTTTGTGTCCAATTGTGCAGGAAAGGATTGAAAAGACAAAAAGAAGCAAAAACGATCAAAAACCGACAAGAAACGGGAAAAAGACAAAGAGACAAGAGCAAGAGTGAGAAATCAGCCAGAGATCACAGCCGGATCAGCCCGACACAGTCAAAGAAAGAAACAAAGAAGTCAAAGGTCAAAATAAAGTCAAGGGTCCATTAGTGACAAGTGTGCAAAGTTTCAAGGGCTTATTTGGAAGATAGAAGTTTCAAGGACCAAAGTTGCCAAGAGATGAAAGTGTGTTATAAAGTAGAAACTAGAGAGAAAGAACCACAAGGACTGATTTTGCACATCTCCAAACCTTCCTTTATAACTAAAATGGGCGGGACAAGAGACAAGGACGAGTTCTGTCAACTCTCCAAACTTTCAAACAAATGCCCCGCTTAACTCGTAACTGCCTAACAACCACAACAATATTTCCCGCCAAAATTCCACATAACCCAAATCCCGTTTTTCCCCACCCCCGCTCCTTTTTAAACAATAAAATTCGTTCATACATTCTCCCCAATCAAAAACAAACACGTGGCACTTCCCTATTGGCCAAGACACCTCACTCCTATGATCAAACGGCTTATATTCTCCCACAAA
>BQNB010153636.1:0-15619 GCA_026074375.1 Tanacetum coccineum
GTTTTCGGATTAAGTGAATAGAGATGATTAATGTGGTGAGTTCTTTATGACGTGGCAGTTGACAGCAGTAGGAAGTGAAGAGAAACATATATTAACTCCAGGGATTACACATAAACATTCTCGCACAGAGAGCACTAGAAGCACAAACTCTTCACGCAGCAACACATTAAGAGATAACCATTCGAATGCCATCAGGGCCCGCAGTCAGCTTATGGAAACTCATCTAGCAAATTTGTTCAAACAAAAAATGGAAATCTTTACAAAGGTTCTACATACACAGGTGCAATTCTATATTTTTATTCCTATTTGAAAATGGAATTGATATTTACACATATCAAATTGATCAATACACGACTTTTTTGTCAGTTGACAGTCATGCGACCCTTAGTGGCAGCGCTTTACATTAGGCACAACACTATATTATGTGGAGAGCTTTTCGGTGTACGTGTTGTGGTGTTAGAGTTAGTGGACCAATAAAGGGTATCATTGATATTAAGGTGGTGAGTAGCTATGTACGAACCATTGTTAGAAAATAAAGTAAATGAAGACATAGAATTTCTAAGACTTGGAAAGGTATTAATTTTGATTAAGATATTGTAGGGTCAATTTGGATAATGTTTGAAATTTAGCGGGTCAAATGCTTAACATAAAAAAGTTGCTAATGGGTCAAATGGCTAACATTAAAATCTTGCTAACGGGTGAAATGGGTCGAAAGTCAAAAAATTACACACAAAATCATGTTACTATAAGGAAATTAATGCGAAACCAGCTTGCAGACCAGGAGTATATTAATATATGTTGTGCGTGGAGATATAATCGTTTGAGTTGAATCTTATGTCATCTGTAACTTCAATGATCGTTGGCATTTTATCATAATTAAATTAGACTTAAATAACTTAGATTTTGTTTTTTATTACTTTTAGACTTAAATTAAGCCAACACACGACATTTGCAGATGATTTAGTTAGATTTTGAAACATATATTAATAACGTATCATTTGCAGTATGCTTTCTTTGCTGCGTAGTATTGCGTAGTACTGCAGCATTTTCATTCTAAAAAACAAAGCAGAAAATTATGTCCTCCTTTTATAGCGGAACGAATACTTGAACTATGAAGTGAATAATAAGTGAGGGTGAGATTAGGCAGTACCTTGAACAAACTATGCAACTCTGCAAAGTCATTCAGAATCATGTGGATAGCATATTTAACCCAAAAATATCTTGAACCAGGAGAGCAAGTGGATTCAAATACTAGATTCTACTAGCACAAAGATCTTCGATTGCTATCGTTTGGAGACGTAACAACAGGTAAGATTTTACTTCACTGTATTTAAAGTTTGTAAAATATCAATGAGCGTGGAAGTTGGGTAGAATAACAACAAATAAAGTTCTTAGGATTGCATATGAGGATTTCATATTAAACACTATCAATCTCCAGCGAGTTATTTTTAACAACATATATTTTGTTGCTTACTACTTTAATCCCACAACTTGCATATACAGAAAATTAGGTGCACTAATATGTCATTATGTGGTGTTGTAATTTACTTATGCAGGTTGTTAGATAAATACTATACAAAAGCTGTTGCGAAAAAGTGATTCATTCGACATTTTAAATTATGTGCATAAAGTATGTTACTATCATAACGAGTTACATGAAATGTTATTAATCTGCTGCAGATTATATACTCTGCTAACCTTATTTTCTTCGAGAGGTACTGTTTTATCCATTTACAAATTTTATTACATATTGTTTTTGTAACCATATTTTTGTTTTCGAATATCAGATCATTGAATAAAGATTGTTGACAGATATTACACCTACGATAACCAACAAGACTAAGTCCAGTACGCAAACAACAATTAGACACAAACCATGTGCAACAAAGTAGATACAGCCCGTGTGCATCGCACGGGTCTGCATGCCTCGTATGATGTATACTATACAAAGCTTGGAATGCATTTATGTGGTTTGACATTGGGCAGCATGTAATATTTCATTTAGATAGTCTAATGTTATTGCAATAATATTGTTTCTTTGGATATGTTATATGTAACTGTTATGTCATAAACATTTATAAGAACATAAACCATAGTGGGCGAGGAAATATGAAAACAATTTTCTAATAAGGTAAGCAAGAGAAGAATTTTCTACTAAAGTAAGCATGATTGATGTTTATGAAAATATAAAAAGTTTAAATTCTCAGAACTTAATCTTATAAACTTCAAATACTTAACCAAATTGCAAGCAGCTTGTTTTTCTTCACAGTTTATAAACCAAGAGAGTTACAACTTCAGTTAGCGATCTATCAATTAAAGCGAGTACATATCAAAGGCATTTGCCTCGCTTCATGCAGCGGTTGTAATGTTGGGTTCGAGAGTGGTGCAATATGTGGTCTCATGTCTTGACTTTGCTGAGATTGCACTTATTCAGGAAGGTTGTGTAGTTAAGGGGGGCGTTTGGCATTGAGTTCCGCAAATGATGAGGCTTTTTTTATCCGCTTTAATTTGCATTAGATTTGAGCTCCGATGTGGCTCGCACAATTTCGGTGTCCATTATTCATTGCTTGTCGAAATGCAGCCATCATAGCTGATATTGCAGCGTCATGCTTCATCTCACCAGCTTTCCTACTACCTCGGAGATACATGTGTACTTGCTGCACGCCCAGATTTAAAAAGTCATAAGAAATGGCCACACAAAATGTAAGAATGAAATATTTTACAGCCTGAAATAACCCTCTAATCCAGAACCGATACAACCAATTTATAAGAAAGTGAGTTAAAATTGCCACCCTTGAAAAATCTCACCTTTAGCCTAGATAAATGATTGGTAAGTCCACCAAGAAGACATATGTAACAGCTCAAAAACTTCATTGTTTGGTTAATGAATTGAGGCGATTACGTCCCGTTGTCTCTAGATAGACCTCATAAAGCTGAAGCCCTGGGCAAAACAAATAACCAAAGGACAGTTAGTCGCTTAATAATTTATGCATGATTCTAAACAAAAATAGATGGAAATTCTGATCTGGTAATGGTGCGCATTGTTGTATTTGTTTGATAACGGGTCAAATATTGACATTAGCTAAAAATGGAGCACGTCTAAAGGCTTTACGCGTTCAAATACTTAACCAAATTACAAGCAGCTTGTTTTTTCTTCATAATTTATAAACCAAGAGAGTTACAACTTCAGTTAGCGATCTATCAATTAAAGCGAGTACATATCAAAGGCATTTGCCTCACTTCATGTAGCAGTTGTAATGTTAGGTTCGGGAGTGGTGCAATATGTGGTCTCATGTCTTGACTTTGCTGAGATTACACTTATTCAGGAAGGTTGTGTAGTTAAGGGGGCGTTTGGCATTGAGTTCCACAAATGATGAGACTTTTTTTATCCGCTTTAATTTGCATTAGATTTGAGCTCCGATGTGGCTCGCACAATTTCGGTGTCCATTGTTCATTGTTTGTCGAAATACAACCATCATAGTCAATATTGCAGCGTCATGCTTCATCTTAGCAGCTTTCCCACTAACTCGGAGATACATATGTACTTGCTGCACGCCCAGATTTAAAAAGTCATAAGAAATGGCCACACAAAATGTAAGAATTGCAAAATTATTTAACAGCTGAATAAACCCAAATCGAGAACCCGATTCAAGAATTTATAAGAAGTGAGTTTAAATTGCCACTCCTTGAAAAATCTTACTTAGCCTGGATAAATGATGGCAAGTCTGCCAAGCAAGGACATTATGTAACAGCCAAAACTCATTTGGTTTGGTTGATGAATGAGGCGGATTACGTCCCGTGTCTCTTAGATAGACTATAATGCTGAAGCCATGGCAAAACATATTAAACAAAGGGTCAGTTAGTCGCTTAATAATTTATGCATTATTCTAAACAAAAATAGATGGAAATTTTGATCTGGTAATGGTGCGCATTGCTTGTATTTGTTTGATAATGGGTCAAATATTGACATTAGCTAAAAATGGAGCACGTCTAAAGGCTATACGCGTAAAACATATTCTTTTAAATGCATAAAGCTTTATAAATCTTTTTATTTTCAGATGACACCAACCAAACATCCTATTTTTTATAACTGAAACACGACAAACCTAAAACCCATTTTGAAGAAAACATTCACAGACAAACAGACCATTTTTGAGAGCACCGAACATCCTATTTGACGCAATAAGATCAGGCCAACCAAACATCCCATTTTACAGCAAAAATGCTTTTATATATATATATATATATTGGTAAATGTACAAATTAGGCAAAAAGTGTATACCATTTTCATGAATATAGTCTAACCCAAACACACCTAATTCTGTTTTTTTTGTAGTCGCATTGTGTAATGTCATATGTATGATATAGGTGGTGTAGTGATCGACCTAAACGCCAATGGTTATCCCAATTGTTCAATGACCAATGTACAAACACACGTTCATGATTCTAAGACCTAGCTTTACAAGATCTACTGACGTCAAGTGTAGCTTGCAATTCCTGGAATTGAAAAAGTGGGTTACTTTTTTCTTCAGAGACATCAGTATCTACCACATTTTCGCGCAACTCTACTAAAAAGATAGGTTTCCATGTTCAGCAACCCACATTATTTTTTAGCATGGAGCTAAGATGAGTTCGGCTTTTCTTTTTTTTTTTTTTTTTTTCTTTGTTTTAGTTGTTTCTAGAGCTCAGTCCTTAAACGCACCTAATATGATCCCAATACTGCACCGCTTTTTCTTGGTAGGATTCCATTCCTGTAATCATTTCAGGAACTCTTTGCTCCACATTACAGCTACAGTCTTGCCCTGAAACAAACGAAAAAGGTGTTTTAGAATAATGTTCTAACAAATTATGTATCCATATGCAAATCGCTAACTCACCGCCAGTCAAGTTGGTTTTAAGATAATTTAATCAGTCCGTCTGTTAGGATCCACAACTTCCTTAACCAAGTTAATATTACCATCTTTTTCAGTGGTGGGTCCAAAATCTTCAGCATCTGAATAGAAAAAAATCAAACTTCTTAGATTTAAGAACTGCAAAGTCCAAATATAGATCTAAAAACTTTTCCAGTGGAGATAGCTACAATTACTGTAATATTATAGCGACCCCCCCCCCCCCCCCCCCACCCCCACCCCCCCCCCAACCCCCCCCCCCCCCATGACATTTCTTGAAATTTTAACACGTCAAACTTAGTTTTAAATTTAAGAAATAACCCATTTGCAATCAAAGAGATACACAACTTAGTCCACTCGCAAATTTTCGTCTAATTATTTTAGATTTTAAACCCAAACACCCTGAAAATATATCAAAACGCAAAAGCAATTTATAACATTGGCTACTGTAAAACTTACTGATTAGGTACTGGAAGAAAGATCTTCTGTTGACCATTTACACGCCCAACCTGTGATGTAAAATATACCGATCATTGTAACTTTTGGGACAGTCTAAGACGCTCTCCTATGCGTTGTTGGCTTTCAAGCCTAGCCCTTGGCCTTTCCTCACTTTCCCCTTTTAACCTCATGAAATTTCGTCGCTGGCCTAGCAGGTTTAAGAATACCACAGTGTTAGTGAACACAAAATGTGAAGGAAGTAGAGAACTATCTCATTAAAAACTTAGGTGCAAAGTAAACCTACACCCATAATAATTTCTAGTTACCAACCAAACACCCTTTTTATGTGTTTGCGTAGCTACTTTTGTTTCTAACTATATATAGCATAATCACCATAAAACATACATCAAAATATCAACTGTACTTTGCTTAGGAAAAAATGTTGCTATTAGTTTTTAAAGGTAATGAATGGTAATTCGCCATACCTGCAAGTTTTAATCATACAATCTTCAAATGGTCTTTGAAGAAACTACTGTACCAAAAGTTAAAGTAGTAAGATTGAATATTTTTTACACATAAGCATGCTTTCAGTAACAAAAAAGGGGCAAATGTCACTTCAATCAAAAATACAAAAAACATCATCCCCCTATTTCCGTTTCTTTTAATCCTAAATTGAGCAGACAAAGAATGATGTAACACCCCCATTTTTACATATAGCAGCGGAAGCTAATCTAGGGTATTACTTCATAGTACAACAGTCATAATCATAGAAAACGACTCAAAAGAGATGTTTTTGAAAAATTTAGTTATCATTCAATAATATATCAGAGTTTTACAAAAGGGCAGGTCCTAAAATCCAAAAACATAAAGTTTGAATGATAACAGTTTAGCCATCTTCAAGTCCGTGCCACTCCGTGCCATAAGTTGCTCAATTACCTGAGATAAACATGCTAAAAAGTCAACACAAAGGTTGAGTGAAATTCATAGGTTTTCAGTTATAATAGTTGAGTACAAGTTTAATAGTGGGTTGTGTTGTTATACACCCATAGTTTGTAAATGGAATACAAGTTAATATGATGGTAATAATTGCAACGAATACAATTATCATGGAAAACAGTGTTATTGCGTCTAAGCTCATGGCATCAATACGTTAACATGGACATCACCGCAGTGACATTAGTTGAGGAACAAATGTCCACGTGGAAAGGTAACTTGCCAAGGTTACCCATTAAGTCAAATATAGTGCGTTTGGCTACCCCATGAACGGGTATACCAGCAGGAGTCGTCACCCCCAATAGAGCTATCCACAATATTCGCGTTCACTCGCAAGTAATTAATGATTCATGATAAGGAAATAGTGGCACTGGAAGGTACTTAGGCAATAATATATCTGGATAGCATACAGTTGGAAAAACACTTGCATTCATGGTTTAAGCATGTATCCCCCTCGCGGGTTTATAAAGCATTAAAAGATTTAAAAGCGAGGTTATGAGATCTCACCTTAACAGGATAAGGAAATCTGATTGATGGCAAAAGTATATGAAATGAAAGTAACGGCTTCGTCACACAACCTGGGGTAATATGTCAAGTCTTAGTTTGATTGGATATGTTTTATGTCATAATGAAATATCATTTTGATTGGATTTATTATGTAGATATCGTATCACCGTTTGGGTCATCATAATTCAGAGGTCATGTAGTAAACGTTTGAGGAGCCAAGACACTTTAAATCGTAAATCCAGCAAACTCGTCAAAACGTATACCCAAATGAAACCCTTCACATGAAGCTCCCTAGTAATGTGATACATTATAGTTTTAAGTTTCTTCAAAAGCTAGAATAATTTATATATATTTTTTTATAATTAATATAAAAATATAATATTTTATAAGTTTGCAAAATTGGCAATATATACCCTTGGTTTATAAACTTTTACAAGTTTAGTCCTTTATATAAAAAGTATATATATATATTAAACCTTTAACTTTGAAACTTGGCAAAATAGGTCCTTATAGTTATAATTTTGAAATAATGACGTTTTCAGCCCCTATAAGTTTCAGAAAGTTACGATATATACCCCTTGCATGGAATATATTTGCAAAACAAGTCCAAAAACCATAATAAGGTATTTTTCAATATAAAAAGTCATTTGCAGGTTATAGTTTATTAGATTAAGCTAAAATAAGTTAGGATAAATAGATTTTACGAGCTTAAAGCTTATTAAAAGAGCTTATGAGTTTAAAAGTCACAAAATGGGTCGTTTGGTTTATTAAATTCAACCCGATGGGTTTAGGCTTTTAAGACTTAATAAAAAGTTTATAGAAATGACTAATAAGCTTGTAAGAATAGCTCATTACAACAGCTTATGAGATTAGCTTGTAGATTACATGAAAATGGCATTTTAGGGTTTTCTTAGGGCTCGTTTGGTTTAGAATTTAAACACGAAAAAGGTTTGAGGCTTAAAGCTTTTAACAAGAGATTATATATGATCATAAGGAACTTATTAAGGATTTAAAACAGAAAGTAAGCTTATTGAACAAGGATTTGAGCTTACGTGAGCTAAAAGTGGGTCGAATGGGGTGTTCTTGGTTCGTACGAGTAGGAAACGACTTTAAGGGCTTCTTTTCTTGATTCCTTGGCTTTAGTTCTGGACTTGGGGCTGCTCTTGACCTTCCTTGATCTTCCTTTGCTAAGTTAGAACTCCATTTGTAAGAGAGATAGATGTTTGAAGTGTGATTTGAAATGGTTGTGTATGTATGCCTATTTATAGTACTCGAACACCTTAGGGGCCAAGTTTCCTTAATGAGGTGGCCAAGATCTATAGGTAGTGACTAAGGAAGGTTGTAGGATGTGTCATGAAGGCTTAGCATGAGGTGTAAGAAGCTAGGAAGGTAGTAATGCCATGTATGGAGCTTGTGGGGGTTTCGGCTACAAGTAGGTGACAAAGAGCCTTGGTAACCAAGTATTTTAGCAAAGAGGTGATGGAGGTGCTTGCTAGGCTGCTTGGTGATGTCATGGTGAGGTAAGGGAGGTGCTAAGATGGGTGCTTGGGTTTAAAATGGGTCAAAATGGGAGAAAATGGGTCACGGGTAGGTTTAGGGTTCGTTTAGGGTTTAATTTCGAGCTAGGGTTATGGTTTAGGATAGATTAAGGTTTAGGATTAGTGTTAGGATTAAGGTTTAAGGTTTAGGATTAAGGTTTAAGGCTTGGTTTTAAGTTTTAGGGTTTAGTTTTGGGTTTAAAGTGAAATTAGGGTTTTAGGGTTTCATTTAGAGTTTATGGTTTTAAAACATGGATTTAGGGTTAATATTAGGGATAGATTAGGGTTTAGGAGTCATGAATTAAGTGCTTGTACCTTGTGTTAAAGAGGTGGAAAGTTTAAACATGGTTTAGGAGCTTAAATGACCTAGGACTTCTTAGAACTTCCTTGATCAGACTTTAGACGCCATTGATGAGATAGAATGAGAATTGAAGGTGTGTGTTTGAAAGGAGAAGGGTGCGTGCCTATTTATAGGTAGAAAACCCTTGGTGAGCAAGTTTAAAGGAGTAAGGACCAAGGTGAGTGACTAAGGTCAGCTATGGGATGACAAGGATGAGCTAGGGTGTGAGTATGAGGGGCTAGAGAAGTAGGATTGCAAGGTGGATGGTTGTTTGGGGTGATTTGTGTCATATCGCGGCTGAAAAAGAGAAACAAGGAGAGGATGTGGCCAGCTTAGTGACTAAGAAATGGATTTAAGGTGCTTGTAAGCTGCTTATAGTTGAAGTAGCTTAGTCATAGAGGAGCTTGGTTGCTTGGTTTAGTTTTTAAATGGGTAAAATGGAGGGAAAAGGGTGTCGGGTAGGGTTTTTGGTTCGGTTAGGGTTTCTAGTTTATTTTTCATGTACATTGGTGTTATAAGGATGGAATATGAATTGTAATGTTGTATATTAAGTATTTACAACTTATTTGATTAATGGTTTAGGTTTTAAATGGGTATAAATAAAGAAACAGGTCACGGTTTAGAAACTAGCTCGAGTTTGGGTTTCTTGGTTTGAATTTGTGTAATTCTATGAAATGAGAAAGGTAAAAAAAAATAGAATGTAAATGTAGAGCATTGCTTGCTTGTAACTTGTACTTAATAGTTTGTACAAGATTCCTTAGGAAAATAGAGGTAAAATGGCTATTTTGAATGTCGTGCATTAATGACTTATACATTATGCTTTAAAGGACTTGTACCTTATTTTGGAGGGAATTCATATTCAAATGAGATGTTATATTACTTGTACATGTGCTTTGATTACTTGTACATTCATCTTGAATGTTTACATTACCCAAAATTAGGGTTTAGGCATAAACGTTAACGGTTTTTGTTCATTTGATTATATCGTCATGAAAACTTTGTTAAATATATAACGTACATGATATAGAGGATAATAAATTATTGACTTGACGTGTTATGATGTTTACTTGATGTAAACATAGATAGAATAGGCATAAGTCGTTGTGAGAGCTCGTTTACTTTCAGAAATGTAAACTATGTTACGTAATGGAATGGAATGAAACGAAATTTTATTCCCGTGAAAAAGTAGTACTTAATATAGTAAGTAGATATTACATTGATGAAGATACTGGAAAATTACAGGTTGTTTTAGTCCCACAACCTTACAGAAATCTCATCCCGAGATTTAGTTAACAGTGGTATTTAGAAGTTCTTAGCTTTTACAGTTTCTAGTCTGATGGCTTACTTTGTTACAATTTTGACACCTAACAGTGCAAGGTCCTATGTGATACAGGGTACACTTTCTACACCGGGGATGAGGTCCATTATATCCATGGTTTCCATAAGTCCTGAAGGTTTCTTGCCTTTTATTTTGCTGCTGGTGGTAATCATTGTTACGGTTGTTATTGTTGCGGTTATCTTGGTAGTTGTTGTTGTTGCGATTGTTGGAGTGGTTATTGTTGTTATGATCATTAGGGTGGTTGTTGTGGTCATGATTATTGGGGTAGTTTTTGTTTTTGGTGTTTCTGCTATCATCAAACTTTCGTTTGTGATCATTGGTTTCTTGCGCAGAATTATGTTTTATTACCTGCTCCATCAACCTCTGGGTTATGGTAATGGCTTCCTCCAAAGTTTGAGGTTTTGAAGCAGTAACATTTCCTTCAATACTTCTGGGTAATCCCCCGATAAAGACTTCCATAAGCTTCTCGGTGTTTGGTACCATGTTTGGGTATAAGACTGCTAATTCCTGGAATCTTCTAACGTAAGTTTTGAGATCATTTCCTTTCACAGCCAAGTAGTAAAATCCGTCTTCTATTTTCTTGACTTCAGTTCGAGGATAATACTTATTGGTCAAGAGCCTATTCAATTTGGTCTAGGTGATCCTGTTGGCTTGTTCCATCCCAATAGGTTGGGCGTATGCATTCTACCAGGACAAGGCATCATCGGTTAGAGTACCAGTAGCAAATGTCACTTTATCTTCTTGGGCATACTTGCTAAGTGAAAAAATATACCGATTCCAGATACGTTTCAATACACCTACGGATAAAGGCCAACAGCTCCTTCCGTACCATTGAAATAGGAAGGTTGACAACTCATAAACCCTTTGTAGTTACTTATTACATTCCTATTGGTATTTGCCATGATAGCAGCTTGTGCTTCGAGAGCTGTAGCAATACCATCAGCAATCAATTGCCGGATGGCAACCTGAGTCATAGTTGGTGTTTCAGATGTTGATGTTCTCTTGGGAGGCATCTATCAATATATACAAGAAAACATAGAATAAGAATTAAAGTTGCCTAGTTGTCTGTTTTGTACAAAATTTTGCATCAGTTAGCTTATTAGCTTTTGCAAGCTTAATTTTCATTTTCTTGTGCTTATTTGTTATCTGCATTTGCTTATTGTGATTATCTAGGTCTAAGTTTTTAGTTTATTTGCATTTTAGTAACTTATACAGTCCAAAAAGCCATTTAGCTTTAAAAAAGCTAATCTGTCTGTCTTATTTGTGATTTTCTAGCTTATTCATTAAGCTTCATCAAAAAATCCAAGTTTTAAAAGTGCTTATTTTTGTGTTTACAGCTTATTCATTAAGCTTTCATGAAAAATTCCAAGTTTTAAAAGTGCTTATTTTTAAGTCGTTTACAACTTTGCTTTTTGAATTTTTGAAAAAAAAATAATAAAATAAAAGGGGATAAGTGGAAGTCCCGGGGAGCCTGGGCTCGAACCCAAGACCTCAACACTCATCAACCCTTATAACCCCCACACACTCTACCGCTGTGCTACAATAGCTCATCCGGTAGAGTGTTGGTTTATTTATTACTTAAGGGCTTTTTGGCCCTTTAAGCCCAATAAGCTGTTTTGATTTTTAACAGCTTATTGGGATAAGCTGTTGGGGACAACTTATTTTTCCTAGGACAGTATTAGTCTCAGCTAATTTTCCTAATTTTTTAAAATAGTTTAGTATTTTTTAGATTTAATTTTCATTAAAAACTTAGAAAATTCATAAAAAATACATAAAAAGTCAAAAAAATATAAATCTTTTTTTTAAAATTTTCTTTTATCAAATAGTTTCTAGGAAAAATATTAGAGCTTTCGTAGGGTCAATTTTTCAAAAGTTCATTTTTTAAAGAACGGGATTCGATCCCGTTCTTGTTTTGACTCGTTTTTAGTCTTCATCAACTCCGTTTTCGATCTAGTTTTTTTTAAACTTCCTTTTTAGTCAACTAGGACCCATTAATAGTTAAAAAATAGATTTTAGGATTAAAATTTGAAAATTTAGGTTTTTAGCCGCGTTTTTATGCTTATTTGTTATCTGCATTTGCTTATTGTGATTATCTAGGTCTAAGTTTTTAGTTTATTTGCATTTCAGTAACTTATACAGTCCAAAAAGCCATAAGGCTTATGCAAAAAAGCCATTTAGCTTAAAAAAGCTAATATGTCTGTCTTATTTGTGATTTTCCAGCTTATTCATTAAGCTTCATGAAAAAATCCAAGTTTTAAAAGTGCTTATTTTTGTGTGTTTAACAAGTCCTAAAAGAAAATTTTTGAAAAAAAAATAAAAGGGGATAGTGGAAGTCCCGGGGAGCCTGGGCTCGAACCCAAGACCTCTGCACTCATCAACCCTTATAACCCCCACACACTCTACCGCTGTCCAACAATAGCTCATCCGGTAGAGTGTGTTTTCACACTTTATTTATACACATTTTTGGCCCAAACAGCCATAAGCTGTTTTTGCTTATTCGCAGCTTATTGCGATAAGCTGTGTGACCAATTGCATTTTTCATAGGATCCTTTGAACCTTAGCTAATTTGTGTAATTTTTTTAGATTTTTTTTATAAACAGTTAGTATTTTTTTATAATTTATTTTCATTAAAAACTTAAAAAATTCATAAAAATTAAAATAAAAGTCAGAAAAATATTAATCTTTTTTTTTTAAATTTTCTTTTATCAAATAGTTTCTAGGAAAAATATTAGAGCTTTCGTAGGGTCATTTTTTCAATAGTTCATTTTTAAAGAACGGGATTCAATCCCGTTCTTGTTTTGACTCGTTTTTAGTCTTAATCAACTCCGTTTTCGATCTAGTTTTTTTTAAACTTCCTTTTTAGTCAACTAGGACCCATTAATAGTTAAATAATCATTTTAGGATTAAAATTGAATAATTTAGGTTTTTAGCTCGCGTTTTTACGTCACCGTTTTAGGGTTTAAGTTAAATTGCTTACGTTTTAGGTTTACTTTTGCTTGATTTTGCATTTTTACTTGTAGTAATAGAAAATCAATCATAATCTTGTCATATTCAAACATCGATTATCAATTCGTCATTCGATTTTCAATTGCACACCTCGTTGGGACATAACGACCCGGGAAATCAAACTTCCGGATATATATTGATTCTATTTGTGAATTCTTAACCAATCCCTAGCTAAGGGTATTTGGTTGATTGTTTGCCTATATTATATATATATATAATATTGAACGAATCAAATTTTGGCGCCGCTGCCGGGGAGGCTGTGAAACGATTATCGTAACGTTTGACAATTTGTGTTTGAATTTGTGAATATTTCTTCTATTTTTATAAAAATATAAAAAAATACAAAAATATTTTTCATTTTCTTTTATTAATATAATTATCATATAAAAAAAATTCCATAAAAAGAAATAATAAATAAATTCACCAAGTTGGTAAAAGAACACCAACATATAATACTTTCCATTGAAGTATTATCCATCAATAAGTTCCCGAACAAAAGATTCAAAAACTTGCCATTTGTGTCGCTTACGACGTACGGCTCACCTCGATTTGATTAACAAACTATAAGGTGGGTATAAGGAGGGTTGTTCCGAGGAACTACGACCCGAAAGGAGAAAGGATTTTAATAGCTTCGCGCTTTCCTACTCCTCCGCTCGCTTGTGCGTTTTTCATTTGGAGAGCTACCGTGAAGTAAGTTTGATTAATGGTTGAAGTTGTCCTATCTCGTTGTCCGTTAAAATAAATTGTGAATAGATCATTGAAAAACCAAAAAATTAGTATAAATTCTCTTCATTTAGTGCATGCACACTCGTTCTCAATCCCGTAGACGTGGATATGTTTTTATGTCCTAAAGCCTTTAATTGTAATATCATTTTGATAGAATTAATTATGGAAATATCATATCAACTGTTCGGCCATCATAATCAGAGGTCAAGTATTAAAACGTTGAGGATCCCCAGATACTTTAAATCGTAAATCAACAAACTCGTCAAAACGTATACCCAAATAAACCCTTCACATGAACTCCCTATTAATGTATACATTATAGTATTTAAGTTTCTTCAAAACTAGATTATTTTTATATATATATTTATTAATTAAAATAAAAACATAATATTTTTATAAGTTTGCAAAAAAAACAATATATACCCTTGGTTTATAAAACTTTTACAAGTTTATCCTTTATATATAAAAAGAATATATAATTAAAACTTTATACTTTGAAACTTGGCCAAATAGGTCCATATGTTATAAAATTAGGAAATGACAATTTTCAGCCCCTTTAGTTTATAAGTTTTTTAGAAGTTATGATATATAACCTCCATCTTGGAATATATGTAAAACAATGTCCAAAAAGCCATCAAGGCTTATTTTAAATGGTTCCAAATGATATTTTGCAGGTTTATAGCCTCATTATAATAAGCTAAAATAAGATGATCTAACTTAACAAAAGTTTAGATTAACATTCGTTAAATAGAAAATCAAAACGGTTCGTTTTAGGTTTAAAAATGAAAACCGTAGGTTTTTCACTCAATTCATTTAAGACTTAATAAAAATATTAAATGAATGTTAAATAAGCTTATTAGGATAGATTTATAACGACATTTAACAAGTATACTTTTAAATGAAAACGTGAAATTAGGTTTCTAGAATTCGGATTGATCAAAAGTGAATAACGAGTGATTTAAGCAAAATAATTAAGAGTATAATTATGATCATTAGGACATTATAAGAGTATTAAAACAGATCACGAGCTTAAAGAACCTGGTTTCGAGCTAAGTGATTGAAAACGGGTCAAAATGAGGACTTTTGCTTTTGTACACCTAAGATAACTTCCTCGGGACTTTTGCTTTTGTACACCTAAGATGAAATATGAATTGTAATGTTGTATATTAAGTATTTACAACTTATTTGATTAATGGTTTAGGTTTTAAATGGGTATAAACAAAGAAACGGGTCACAGTTTAGAAACTAGCTCGGGTTAGGGTTTCTTGGTTTGAATTCGTGTAATTCCATGAAATGAGAAGGTAAATAGAATGTAAATGTAGAGAATTTCTTGCTTGTAACTTGTACTTAATAGTTTGTACAAGATTCCTTAGGAAAATGGAGGTAAAGCAGCTATTTTGAATGTCGTGCATTAATGACTTGTACGTTATGCTTTAAAGGACTTGTACCTTATTTTAGAGGGAATTCATATTCAAATGAGATGTTATATTACTTGTACATGTGCTTTGATTACTTGTACATTCATCTTGAATGTTTACATTACCCAAAATTAGGGTTTAGGCATAAACGTTAACGGTTTATGTTCATTTGATTATATCGTCGTGAAAACTTTGTTAAATAGATAACGTACATGATATAGAGGATAATAGATTATTGACTTGACGTGTTATGACACTACTACATAACTGGGCTAATGTTACGGTAGGTATTCGTTGCAAATCCGTTGCAAATGGTCATTTGCAACGGATTTGTAACAGATTCCTACCGTAGCATTAATGCTCCATGGAAATTTATATTGCAACGGATTTCTAACGGGGTCAAAAATATTGCAACGGTTTTCTAA
>BQNB010153637.1:4306-15619 GCA_026074375.1 Tanacetum coccineum
GCACGCACGTTAAGAAATTTTTAATATCTACATTTTTTATCAATTATACATATTATCAAAAGAAAAGTAAAACTACGTCGTTGCACTGTAGCTTTCTACAGTGTTCGGCCCATTGGGCTCCTAATTTTGGGCCGGCCTATTTTTTTTTTTTTTTTATAAAAACGCAATATAATAAAAAAATACTCGGCACAAAATAAAAAAATAATTACAAAAGTACTGATTTATTCAGATCAAAAAATACCCACGCCATGAGGCCCAACATATATGCCCATATAAAAAAAACTATTAAACATGAGACCGAAAAAATAAGCCCGCACAAAATAATACAACAAAAAAATTGCTCTGCACAACATAGAATTTTTTTTTACAAAAGTACTGATTTATTCAGATTAAAAAATACCGACGCCATGAGGCGCAACACATAAGATAATATAAAAAAAACCAACTATTAAACATGAAACAAAAAAATAAGTCCGCACAAAATAAGTGAAAAGTAAAATAAACAAAATGATGTACACATTAATTCAAAAGACCAAACCACCTAAAAAACTTTAAAAAAAAGCATACGAATAAAAAACACCCGCCCCGCAGTAACGCGCGGGTACTTTGGCTTGTTAAATATCATTTTAATCCTTGAAATCTCATTTAATCCGTTAAAATATCAAAGTGAACAAATATTTTTGAGAAAACCCAAAATAGTACTCCCTCCGTCCAATAATTATATAGTCCACCGACAAAAAACACTCAGTTTAAGAAAAACATCAACTTTACAGCTTTCTCTCTCTTACTTTTTGCACAATGACACTTTTACCCTTAACTAATTAATTTATAAATTCTTTAAAGTTTGTAATAATAACATCAAGTGAGGGTAATATGATAAACTTAATCTAAATTTCATATCTATTTTTTAAAGTGAACAATTAATTTGATAGAAAAAGAAAAAGAAAACATAGACTATGACAAATAAATTGACCCGTAAAATGTAACTTATAAGAATAAATATCACTAACATTGGAAGTGACCGTTCTAAAGATACCATGAGTGGTTAACAGTGACTCAATTACTCGAACATGTACTCATTGTTTAGTGTTAGATCATTGGAGAAGCGTAAGTTATAATCTAAAGATGTACGTGGGGTTATGGGTTCCTCGTTGCGTTAAAACTTTTAGAGATCTCTAATCTCAAAAGCTTGTGATTTTTTTAATTTTAAATCTAAGTGTAATGGTGGTCATTCATAGACTAACATCTCCATTGTCATATCAGTTTTTTTTTTAATGACAACTTCATGACTAAATTATGTAACAATGAAACCGAAAACCACTAATAAAAACATATTCCAATAATGATTTTTTTTTAAACGGTAACTAACTATCTCACATTATATAAACCACAAATTTATCTCATAATGTCTTAAACGGGACTTGAACCCACAATTATATGGTTGAAAAACTTCACACACACCTTAGGGTATCATTGGAACACAAACCCTTTGTTACTTAAAAAATAAATTAATAAATACCCACACACATAGACATTCGTCCCTTTTGCTTTCTAAGTCGATCTCATATACAACCGGTTCGTCCATTTTTTCATTTTCGACACGTCTCAACTGAGAGTGTGTAATGGTGACCGACGCATCAACCAAGACAGACCATTACACACAGCTAAAAATTGCAAATGCAAGTTGTACTCTCTCCGTCTCATTTCTATTATCCACGTTTCTTTTTTGGGATGTCCAAATTCAATTGTCCAATACTAAAAATAGATAGGAAAGTTAGATCAAGTTTACTATATTACTTTTGTTTGAAATTATTATTATAAATTTTAAAAAAGATTTAATTAACTAAGGGTAAAACTGTCATTCTGTTAAAAAGTAAAAAAAACAATAATAAATACATTTTTCTTAAACTGTGTGTTTTTTATCAGAGGACAATAATTTTAAAACGAGTAATTGAAATCCGACTCTTTTCACTTAAAATTGATGAAAGTGTAGAAGTAAATGGTTAGATTTAAATGAAAAGGACTAAAGAGTAATTAGCCTACATTGAATGTAGTAACTGATAAGACAGTGATCCAACGGCCAAGACAAGAGCAGCAGTGATTCTGTCCCCACAGTATCATCTAAAAAAAGCCCCTCAGCGAGCTCATCTTAGTTACTGTGAGTCTGCACACACAGAGTCCCATCCCATCCCATCTTAATTTGTCATTTGTCAACATGTCATGTCATTGTCACGTCATGTATGTGAGTATGTTATGCTTACTGTGGGTCCCCACCATTGGTTCAGATTTCATCTTTGTTTTTACTGTACAAGATTTTTACATTTTAACTTTTTTTCTTAATTGTAATAACCTTTAAAATATTTCTTTATTTTTATAAGAGAGAAATACAAAAATCATCTTTAAGTTTGTTAAAAAATTGTCTCACGTCTTTCGTTAAAAATTTGCCCAAAACACATACCTCCGTCAATGTTTTGAGGGCACGGTACATCCTTTGGACCAACGGTGCAAATTTTTTTCTCGTTAATTATTAACGAGGGTCTAAATTTTAACGGTGCAAATATATAGGAAGGTATTGTTGTTTTTTTGCTGCCACAGGGATGTATCGTGAACTTTTGCTTTAAAAAATTAGTTTTTGTTTGTTTTTAAATTAAAAAAAAATTACATTATTATTCGTAAAAAAATTTTTTAAAAAATCGCACTTTACAAAATCTTAATTTTTTGAAAATAATTTAAGATTTTTTAGTACTTTAACAAAAAATTAATTTTTTCACTGGTTATTATTCTGAAAAAATTAACAAATTTTTTAATAAAACTTTGTAAAAAAGTTAAATTATTTACAAAACATCGTACTTTTACAAAACTTTGTAAAAATTTCGTACTTTTTTACAAGACTCTGTAAAAAAAAATTTAATTTTTTTACAAAACTTTGTTGTACTTTTTTACAAAACTTTGTAAAATTTCGTACTTTTTACAAAAAAAAAATCGTACTTTCTTACAAAACTTTGTAAAAATTTCGTACTTTTTACAAAAAAAAATCGTACTTTTTTACAAAACTTTGTAAAAAAAATTAAATTTTTTTACAAAACTTTGTAAAAATTTCGTACTTTTTACAAAAAAAAATTTCGTACTTTTTTACAAAACTTTGTAAAAAAAATAATTTTTTTACAAAACTTAGTACTTTTTACAAAAAAAAATTTGTACTTTTTTACAAAAAAAAAACTTCGTACTTTTTACAAAAAAAAAATTCGTACTTTTTTACAAAACTTTGTAAAAATTTCGTACCTTTTACAAAAAAAAAATCGTACTTTTTTTACAAAAATTTGTAAATTTTTTTTAAAATTTTTTTACAAAACTTTGTAAAAATTTCGTACTTTTTGCAACAAAAAATTAATTTTTTCACGAATAATAACGTAAAAAATTAAATTTTTTAAAATTTAAAAAGTACGAAAAAAATTTAAATTATTTTCAAAAAATTAAGATTTTGTAAAGTGCGATTTTTTTTTAATTTTGTAAAAAAAATTAAATTTTTTTTCGAATAATAATGTAAAAAAGTTTATTTTTGAATTAAAAAACAAACAAAAACTAATTTTTCTTAAAGCAAATGTTCACGATACATCCTTGTGGCAGCAAAAAGACAACAATACCCTCATATATATTTGCACCGTTAAAAATTAGACCCTCGTTAATAATTAACGAGAAAAAAATTTGCACCGTTAGTCCAAGGGATGTACCGTGCCTCAAAACATTGACGGAATGATGTGTTTTGGGCAAATTTTTAACGAGAGACGTGAGACATTTTTTTGATAAACTACATGGATGATTTTTGCACTTCTCTCTTTTTATAATTTTGTCTATTTTATAAAATTACGAATTAAAAGAAAATGAAGCAAATAATATAAAATTTTATAATTAAAAAATAGTAAAATACAAAAAATCAGGAGCAAATTTCTTAAATGGTCTTTTTACAGAGACCTTCTCCAAAATAGTCAGTGCAAAAAAGTTTACCAAAATTAACTTTTCCATATTAATCGTTAGATCTAGGGCACCTGTCATATCCAACGATTGTAAATATTGGCGCATGATACTTTGTTATGCGCCTCATACTATGCGCTTGGTGCATCAAGATGCATAAGCTTATGCGCCTGGTGCATAAGGTTTGTGCGCCTAATAAAATTTATGCACCACCAAGTGTGATGCATAAGGTTTGTGCGCCTGGTGCATAAGGTTTGTGCGCCTGGTGCATAAGATTTGTGCGCATGGTGCATAAGTTTTGTGCGCCTGGTGCATAAGGTTTGTTGTGCACTTGGTGCACTCTTATGCGCTTGTTTGTGCTGTAACACCCCCAAATAGGGTCGCAACGGAATAAGGGTCTGAGAGTGTTACTTCATAGATAAATAGCACAAGATATGAGAGAACGACCTCTATATGAGTCGTATGAAAATGATACATTGGAATTAATAAAATTGTTTGTTACAAAAGTCCAAAGCTTAACTTGTTCATCCTTGAAAATGTAAAGATTTTAATACATAACAAATATATCTCAAATGTAATGCACTCAAATCTTTATGTAATATGACTCCCAAAATGACGACACCCAATGTATCCTTGCCCTTGTACCTTATTGACCTGAGAAAAATATGCTTTAAAACGTCAACATAATGTTGGTGAATTCACAGGTTTAAGTAATGCATAAAGTAGGACCACAAGATTTCAAAGTGTAAGACATGTAACAAATACAATATCTCAAAATGTAAACTTATAAAATAAACCCTAGATGGTGATTAACAATATAGCATGCATATAAAATATGAAAATGAATAATTTGAAAAGATTGGGGTATATGTTAGACCTTAGGAGAGTAGATGAAGATGACGAACACACAATCAAACCCCAAAATGTAACCCTAATCTGAAACCCTAATTAAGAAAACCCTAATTTCTCCTTGAATAAACCCATGCTAAATCAATATCCAAGCTTCCAAACCACGTTGATATACATTAGATATTACCCTTGATAACACTAGTATGCTTGTAATCTTTGTAAAATAAAAACTATGGAAACCCTAAGTGGGAATTTTGAGCCGTGGGTTGGTATAGAAAACAAGAGAGAAAAATGAAAGTTTACTTGCAAGAATGAGTGTGTGTGTTAAGATTACTTAGGACTTTCCTTTTATAGCTAGAAGTATTTAGAAACAACCTTAATAAACCATGAACTAAGAAGTGGTATTAAGTATATGGTGTAAGGTGCTCTCCTCCCCCATAGAAGGAGGGAACGCCAAGGATGGGGAGAGGACACAAGTCATTGACGACGTCGATAAATCTACTATTTATTTTTAGTGTCGTACGCGTTTACTTGTAATTTCATGTATTAAGTAAAATCGCGTAAGCTAAAAATTAGCGTTCAATGTAAACGGGCTTCAAACAATTAAACGTTTGCATCAATCATGTATTAAATAATTATTTTGAGAATAATTATGGTCGTTGTTTATTTTATTTTATCGGTTACGTAAAGAGTGTACGTTTCGCGATAAAAGTACGTTTAGGCATACCCGGAACCTCATTAAATAAATCTACGTTTCAACAAATAACCAGTTTTATTATCAATGAGTAAAATTTGTAAAACTTTATCATTTTTCATCATATGGGACGTCTCCCATTTAAATGAATAAGCCAAGACAAATTATTTGCAAGTAATACTTTCAAAGACTACACTTTAACATTTTACTTACACTTTCACTTTACATAATACATTATACTTTCATTAAAGTGCAAGTAACAAGTTGATACTTTTATATGGCAAGTAATATCTAGATATTTACTTCATGAGTGCTAGGAACATAAGGACTAAGCATTTAAAGAGATAGTATGGTTCTTGCAAGAGTTAGTAAAGACTTGTAAGAATGACTAGTGATTTCAATCACTAGTCACCCCATTTTCTTCCATAATTGCCCCCCCCCCCCCCATATGGTCTTGACTTCTTGGTCCTTGTTTAAACTTCTTAGCTAAGTCTTGTAATATATATAAGTCTCTTCCACTAGTAGATAATCACACAAGTACTCCATTTACCAAAAACAAAATCCCTCCCTCTTGTTTCTCTTGTCTATGCCACGGCAACCAACAAAAACCACAAAACATCCATAAGATTTTTATCTACCACATTTACAAACATACCCACACTATATCTAAGGTATTCCAAAGAAGTTTAAAGGCTTGGTTAGGTCTTTAAAGGGGTTAAAGCAAGATTAGGGTTTTCTTGAGAAAACTAGGGTTTCTTAAGTGCAAGCTTGGATTTTGTAGGCATAAACACGGGTTTTAGCATTTGTTTCTCATCACATACTACATCTAAGGTCTACTTTAAACCTTTATGCTTTTTTAGTTTTTTGAGTTTTTATGTTTATGATGTGCCTATATAGTGAAATCACCCATTACGTGGTATACTTTTGACATGGGAAAAATATAATTTTACTTGTGTTTTATGATTTTGTTACACTTTCTCACATATTATGATGTTGGGTAAAATATCATGAAATAAAGGTTATATATGTCTTGTACATCTCGGTTTTTAAGCATAAAAGTTTACTGTTGTAAACTTGTAATTAAAAGTTGAAGTAAGAGAGTGTAGTGATTCCATGTGTAAGTTATAACGTGTGATCGTGTATGATCTTGGACAATGTATGAATTATTGACATTATTATATGGTATCAAATATTTTATAGATAGTTATTAAAAGACTTGGTGTAATGTGATGTAGGTTGAAAAGTATATATAAAACATATTATATAAATAAAGTTATATAAAAAATCATATAGGCGTCAGTAGGTTTTGCGAATTCCACAAATAGAGAATTTTTTATTTTATAAGTTAATAGATTACGACGATTCACTGAAACGGTAAGATAATTTGTTAAACGGAATTATAACGAAAATGTTATGTTAAAAACAGTTATACGGTTAAATTAACGGAAAGTTTTTAAATAAAATTCTTTTATAAAATTTATATCAAATACTGCTCTAGTTTAGCGATTTTTAACAAATAAACATATTTTTAGGATTCCACAAAATGAGTAGAATTGTAATTTTTCAATTAATGTAACGTATGAGTTATGAATATTTCGCGACGTGTACGACGGATGGTTATGACTTTTTATCAATCTATTTTTATATAGGTTTTACTTTTTCATGACAGAAAAGTTACCATTTTTTGTAAACCTCATAAAAAATTATAGAACTGTGCTAAATACGAGAACGTCCTCGAAAGAATCGTTAATAAATGGAGCTTTACGAATATAATAAATACGACATTTACGGGTTTTTACGACAACACATACGATTTTAATAAATCTCTACGTCTGATAGTGAACAGTAAATGTTTACTGTACAATCAGGGGTCAAAAAATATGAAAAATGTCAAATTATGTGATTGTAACTCGTCCGAATACGAATATAATCGATGGGCATAGAAAACGTTTAAGTTCGGCTTAAACGGCACAAAAATAGTTATGTAGTATTTTCCGTAAGTGCGGATAATGTATAAAACGTTTTTACTTATTAAACGTGAATTTTACCAAACCTTTAGTTGGTGATTGAACTGTATTATAGGAATTTATATATGGTTATCTACAGTACTATATTTACGTAGGGATGGTTCATACTGTGAAAAGGCCTCTTCGGATGGCGTATCGAGAGTTGTTGGATATATTTACGATGTTTATAATAAGTGTTCCTACTCCTTCGATAATCGTCATGTCATTGACTCTTTAAATATGATACGCCCGATGAACGATAGTACGATGTAACATACTATAAGATTATATACTCAAGTATCTCGGTACTGATACGACCTATGATAATTTTAGGTTGCATGCGATTTTTATCCGGCTGCGCTTTATAGCGATATGTGGGTTTATCAGAGTCTCAAGGTAAGTTTAGTAGCCCCAGCATTTTTACGATTTCATTGATATTTATTTCAGGGGTGGTAACATGCTTTGTTTTATAAAAATTGGTACACAAGTATTGATTACATGTTTGCCTAAGTAGCGAATAACCCAAGTTAAAGCCATTTATCATGATAACTGTCATTTGCAAAGATTGATGTAATCGAGAATTACATTATGTGAGCGCGAATGTTATTTAATAGATCTATTTGGGAAACGACCTCCCCGTTCGGGTGACTAGCTATCACCGGGAACGAACGTTATAGCATGTCGAATCAGGGATGTTTCGGGTTAAAACATCATTGCGGGCTGAGTAGCAATATTATGCGAACAAGACTGTCGAGCTTCAGTGTCATGAGCTTAGTGTAAATGTAATCTAGTTTTGTGATGCCTGCATGTGTTGCATTATCACGGGAAAAGTCTTGCGGTCCTGCATATTATGATTTATCAAACCTATGAATTCACCAACATTTTGTTGACGTTTTAAGCAATGTTATCAGGGGATCAATAAGCACGAGGTGCGACGGATACATTGGTGGTTTTGATTTGGATGTCATGCATTAAAGATTTTGTCGCATTTCATTTTGTTATCTGTTATGGGCTGAAAATCTTTGTATTTTGATCAAGTGAACAAGTTAAGCTTCGGGCTTATGTAACAATTACTTTGTTAAATCCAATGTATCAGTTTTAAAACGACTTTTTGGTCGTTCTATATATATCTTGTGTTATTGATCTATGAAGTAACACGCCCCGGACCCTTATTCCGCTGCGACCCAATTTGGGGGTGTTACAAAAACACTTGCACAAGCTTCAATTTAGGCTCAAATTCAAATCCAAAAGATGTTCTAGGAAGCTTAAAATGTGCTTAATCTAGAAATGAAAAGCTAACTTAACAACTAACACTTAAAGATTACTAAATTTATGGTTAATGTAGGAACCCGATTAACACTTCAAAACATATAATCGATCACGAATTTGAACTAGAAATGAGATGAGGAATTGAGTTGTTTTTAGAGAGAGAAAGAAGAGAGAGAGATGAGAGAATTTTAGGAATGAAAAAGATATTATTTAGATATTTTGAACAACTAACTTTTCCAAGTGGAAAAGTTCCTTATATACCCCGACACTTAAAAGTGACGCGCGGGATATTTAACTAGGACCCGGGCTCGGGTTTTGCTTTGGATTAAACCCGAAACATATACAATATTAGATTATCTATCGAGCCTGATTCCCGATATTATCCTATTACAACATTAACTAATTGATTGACCGAGACTTAAATACATAATGAACGAACTTCCAGTTCGACTCAATATTTTGAGGCTAACAATCTCCCCCGAAGTGAGTTCATTGATGACACTCCTTCATGAGATAATGAGATTGCTTTTGTCATTTAAGCTCATGTGGTCTTGGTCTTTCTTTTTGTTCTTTGTTGTAGGTTTGTTCCTTCATGCTTTGCGATCTTTACTTTCGGCCTTTTGTCATTGTCTTTATCGTCTATGCCATATTGCGATCTTGTGTCTTTTACCAACATTCTCATACTATGCTTTATCTTGAAAGCTTCAAATCAGAGTTAGCGGAAGTCTTTGTAGTTTAAATCTTGAGCTTTCTTGATAGTTTGTCTTTGTAGATTGAGCATGAACATGTGATTGAGGTTGCCGTCACCACCGTTTGACCTGCAGGTTTACGTTAGTGATAAACGAGAAAATTTATTTGAAAATCAATCGACGTGTCACTCGTTAAAGTGTTTTTGTAACACATCGAGAGTGTCAAGCTTTTATCAAAATTCATCAACCGTCAATTCATTTACTGGACCATCTCGTGATCCAGTTGTCACAAGTTTGATTCATATAGAATCTCGCAAGTCACCTACCAAGAGCTTGTTTGATGCTGGCTCAAGCAGGATTTCCATCTTCATTGTGAATACATTAGTATCACTCGGATGTTCTGGCAAATATCACAATGATATTGCGTAGGACTCTTGATAACAGCTTGTGAACCTGATGATGTTCAACAAGTGTTTGAAATGGAATGTGTCCTAACGAGATTTTGATTGATCTCTTGGCTCTAGACTCGATTAGTGCATTTTGGTTTTAGTACTCGGAGGCTGGAGCATATTGCCACCTATTCAATATCAACAATCTCGGAGTGAGATGTCAATAGATAACGTGTGTATCTCTGTGACAAATGAGACAAGTTTCTGTTGAGAGAAACCCGAATGGCTGAGAAGGGTTGTGCATTGCATCACTGGGTCCATGATGTCATTTTCAATGTCAGCAATCAACTTGTGATTCTGACAGCATATGTATTGACCCGGTTTCTGCCTTAAGTTGTGTGGAGGGCTTCTTTGTTTAGACCCTTTATCCATACATTTCTTTTTAATTCTTCAACGCCTTCAATGCTTACCAAGACGTCATTACTAACACCATGTTGTGATTGTTCCAGTGTTAACTCAATCTTAGTCGGCATTATTCCCATATACATTCATCTCCAATCATACCTAAGGACTGCTATTTCTAACTTTGGATTATCCTTGGGTAGATCCTCCGGTTCTGGTTGGATCATAGGATTGATTCCTAACCTAACCACCTTATGACTTCAGAATCGTCGTGAAATTAAGATGTTGTTGGGTATAAGATCGAACCATAAAACCTTTAACTAGGACCCGGGCTCGGGTTTTGCTTGGGATTAAACCTGAAACATATACAATATTAGATTATCTATCGAGCCCGATTCCCGATATTATCCTATTACAACATTAACTATTGATTGATCGAGACTTAAAATACATAATGAACGAACTTCCAGTTCGACTCAATATTTTGAGGCTAACAGTTAAGAAACAGCAAATTCAGAACTTAACTCTAAATACTCAAAATCAAGTTAAGCTAAAAAGCTTAATAAGCTATGACATAAGCTGAGCTTTTGGAAACTAGACAAACTACATATAAGCTATTGTTCTAATGCATAAAACCTAAACCTATAAGCTAGGAATCTAAGAATTAAAAGCTAAGTTTTATACCTACTATTTTGTTTTTTTGGATTTTTATGTCTTTTAAAAGCTAATTTACCTAGGAAATTAAGCTAGGAATTGTAAAACAAGTTAAAAACTAAATTAACCTATATGAAATCTAAACACCTACTGAATTTAAAAGCTAAATTCCTAAAAACTCTAGCTTAAATGAAAGATAAAAAGACAGCAGTACTAACTGAGGTTAGTACTGCTGATGCAATTTGACAAGAAATGAAACAAAAATGCAAGTTACCTTAGTGGTTATACCTGCATTACACACTCAAAGTGAGTGTGTTTAAACTCAATTCAATCACAAACAAAGCTATAATAACTTGGATCAAAATTTTAGCAAGCAAAGAAAAGTGAAA
>BQNB010153638.1:0-15619 GCA_026074375.1 Tanacetum coccineum
TTATTGCTAAAAGGTACACATCTCTAATCTTGTTAATTATGAATTCTATACGTGTTTACTTTCCGCTGCGTACTCGTGTTAATTGTTAATTAGATTTAAAATCCCAACAATGTATATACGTGTGCGTCTGGTATAGTATATCGAGTGTTAAAGTGAGTGATGTGTCATGTTAAGAATGGGTTACTTGAGAAGTAGAATTTTGATGTTAGTATGTCGATTAAAGGAACAAAAGTGTTTTGCATCAATTCAACCTGGACTGCTTAACCTGTACATTAAATTTACACATTTTTACATATTACATGCTCGTCATTTAACTGCCTCTTTTTGCATCCTTTATTTATTAAAATATACACTTTTCAGTAGTAATTTGTATTGTTTGTGGATCAAATAGCCAGATTATTGGAAATTGATTTAGCTAGGGAGTTGGTAAAGAAGCACACGACTAGACAACACTTTAGGAGTTCAAATTACAACCACTTTGCATGAGGGGCAAAACGATACTAGGATATGAATGCTCATTTTCAGTTACTTGGTAGTTGATGGTTTTTTATTTATTGCTAACGTTTCGAGTTTGGAGTTATAATGCATTCAATAAATAATTCAGTATATTTATAGTTGATTTATTTTTACTTAATTTTTTTAAACGATATTTACAAA
Source organism: Tanacetum coccineum (assembly GCA_026074375.1). Taxonomy (NCBI): domain Eukaryota; kingdom Viridiplantae; phylum Streptophyta; class Magnoliopsida; order Asterales; family Asteraceae; genus Tanacetum; species Tanacetum coccineum. The sequence goes on from BQNB010153638.1 coordinate 658, forward strand.
ACAGCCCCGCCCATCGGGCATAATGGTTGTCGTGTTTGTTAATTATGTAGGGAATTTTCTTTTAACTACACGAACAATAATTCAAGTGTTAAAATTGACAATGACAATTACTAAGAGCCAAGGCCAGACACTATCAAAGGTTGGTTTGCATTTAACAAAGACGGTATTCTCACACGGACAGCTATATGTCACACTGTCAAGAATCAAATGAAAAAGAGGAAGTAGATTCTATGTTTACACAAACACGGCAACCATTAGAACTCAACGACAAACATTATCTCAAAAAAAATTATGAGCTGAACCCGCCCGTTGGGCGGGTTATGTTACTAGTATATATATATATATATATATGGTGAGGTTATTGTGAAAAGTTATAAATGGTAAAAAGTATAGGAATGATTTTTAGCCATTGGATGTGAGGTATTAATGAGATTAAATTGAGGTATTAATTACATATTTGACACATAACGACTTGTAACTGACACACTAGCGATGTTGACACACTATTAATACGCTATTATTGACACACATGAATTTTTTAGCTAACAATGTTGACACACTTGCACATAATTTCTTGTAACTGACACACAATTAACACATTTTCACATGATATTAATGACACATAAATGAATTCTCACATTATATTCATGACACATAATTGAATTCTCTACACTTTCTATATTTTTACCCAAAATCACTTTCTATTTGAAACAAACCATATATATATATTCAAAGCAGTCTATAAATAATTGACAAAATAGATTCATAGAGAAAAAAGTCAAAGCATTTAAACGTAGTCAAAAACTTTAACACTTTTCCCTATGAATTAAACACATTCTTTAAATGCAAAGTCAAAGAATTTAAACGTAGTCAAAGAAACTTTAATACTTTTCCCAATAATCAATTGCATTATTTAAATCCTTTGATTAAGTTGCTATATAATGCTATTTATTTTTTATTTAATTACAAATATGCCATCTAGCTTATTAAATACTAATCTCATTTATGATGATTGATCAAATGATTCATAAGTGTGCGTATTATTTTTTATTTTAAAGTGTATATCACAATAACGCTCCCTTATATATATATATATATATATATATATATATATATATATATATATGTGTGTGTGTGTGTGTGTGTGTGTGTGTGTGTGTGTAGACACACACCTATATGACGATGGGGTTCGTAATAGTGTTATAATGGTCATGATTACCGATTGTTATCGATCGTCTATTTGTTGTTGGCGACTAAAATGGAAGAGTCCAATATTTCGTTACTTGTGATACTTCAAGTATCGAAGCCCCGATTCATATTCGAATAGAAGATTATTCAAGACATGGAACTTTCAGTAATGAAGAAACTTAATTGGAGGCTTCGATCAATTACTCCATTTGACTTTGCACATTATTTCATTTTCAAGCTTCCATCGTCTTGCATAAACGACGAAGTTTATTTTCGTCTGCAATGCTCAGATTTTATCATCAAAACCATTCAGGGTATGATTTATTTTTTCTGGCAGTGATTGATTTTTCAAGGTTTCGATCGTCTGTGATTGCTGCAACTACAATTACAATAATTGTCGGCGACGATGTGAAAGTACCGGAAAGTTCTTACGAGAAAGTAAACAAAGTATTGATATATAGCTAAATATAAAACCAGTATACATATTGTATATTTATATATATTAGACATGTCACGTTAAATTATATTATCTAAATAATAGTATTTTTCATCTTTAAATTAATGGTAGATCTACTACAGTGCCAAAATAATCATTTAATAGTTCTAAAAAGAAACTCTATACTCATTTAGCTTGATATTTCTTGCTAAAAAGCTTGATATTTGTCTAAATAGCTCTTCGAGTTTTGAAAAACTGAAAAACCCCTAAACTCATTAATCTATTTTAAATCCTTTTCAAATAAGCTTTCTTATTTTGTTAACACATTATTTGAAGAAAAAAAATATTGTTACTAAATAATTAACATGTAAGTGTCATAAAAACATTCAACGTAAAAAATGAAAATCTCTAATCTATACCACCTATAAAGCAAAAAGGACTTTATTTCTTCATTAAATTCCTCAAAAAATTTAAGTAATTCAACTTTGAAAGCATATTGTACAATACTTGTAATGCACAATTAAAATTTACACATATAATTAACTAGTTTCAAGGCCCGCCCGTTAGGCGGAGAGCTTTAAAGGTATTGTTGAAAGAAACAATCACGTATTGATACTTGTCCGTTATTGTTTTGTATAGTTGTTTTATGTTGTTCATTTTTGTTGAGCTTTGCATAAAGTATAAAAAAAACATAAGTATTAAAGTATTATGTATTATAAGTGAAGGGTTAAAAGGGCGGGCACTAAAGAAGATTATCGGACCTCGGACCTGAATAGAGAACAATATTATGTTTCTTTCAACAATACCTAAACTTGAAGGGTTAAAGTATTATGTATTATAAATACTTGAACGAAGAATATCTCTTAGTGTCCTATCTAAAGCCTCAAAGCAATGCTTAAAAGTAGCCTAAGTGTAATTTTATTACATACAGTATTGTCAGCACACCCGTGAAAAAATTAACCATTTGAACCCAAACTCGCTTTGACCCATTAACAGATCTAACCGACCCACCCATTTTGTCCCGCTTTGTTTACGTGCCTATTGGTATCATTAATGTACACAAGATTGTGTCTAGCTTGATTGTTTAAGAGCAATTTATACATTTGGCTAGAAGCTAAAACTTAAAACAATACTACTGAGCATAACTTAAAGCATTACTCGAAAGTTAGTTTTACGGTATTGAATAAACTACATTCTGTTATAAATGGACAAGATAAAGAGACCATAAAAATCATATCAATAGATCTTGACATTGCAAGAACACCAAAAACACGATGTCCATTCCATTGTATGCCTTTACCTCCAACCGCTTCAATTTTTGCATATTCGTCTTCCGATTTGGCTATTACAGAATCAATACATATTATTAGACAAAAAAAAAATATAAGAGTAAATATGCCACATATGCTCATATTCAATAGTTACAGGATGCATTGACTTTCTCAAAAGTCCATGAAACCGGCAAATCGACACTCCATTATGTATAACGATTTAAACCACTTTGACTAAAAAGGGGCCATTTAGGAATGTATGCATTGAAAGGTTGCTATTGTAATTGTTTGCAGGTTAGATTAGGTGATGCTTGAAATTGTCCTTTGAAAGTGAAAAAAGGTATTGATTCGTCAAATAGTATACATGAGAATCAATGATAAAAAGATTCCGGAAGAGATATTCCCGGGTCGTATGTCCCAACGAGGCTGCAATTGATAGTTATCCTGGTTTGATGAGAAATTGAATGATGGAGAATATATGGTATGAACACTGATATAATTACAACTAAAATTAATTAAATAAAATCTAATTTACTCTACGGGAAACAAATATAGGAAATGGAGATCTTAAAAACTACGGGAAACAAAATTAGTTATAAGGAAATCCTAAAATTAAATCTAAATTAAATACGGGGAACAGAATAAGGTATCGGGAACCCTAAATACTAAAAATTAAGAAAAATAAATGCTAAATTAAATTAAAAATCAAAATTAAATTCTAATTAACTTAACTTGAAAAATAAAGAAAACTAGAACTAAAACGGAGGTCGTTTGAATGCTAAACGAAAAGAAACGGTAAAACGCACCGGATAAAACGGGTCTAAAACTGAAATTTAAGAAAAATTAAGCCTACACTAAATTTTATATTTTTCCTAGACACTAAATGACAAAAGAAAATTTTATAAAAAAGAAAAATATTTTTTTATTAATTTTTGGATTTTTTATGAATTTTCTAAGATTAAAAACTAATTAAAACTAATTAAATATAAAAAGTCAGAAAATATAACTATAAAAAATCTGAAAAAATCAAATTAAATAAAGAAAAAGTTAACAAATCTAAAAATATAAAAATGCCCAAATTTTACTGTTTTAAATAAAAGTAATTAAACTAATTAGATTTAAACCTAAATTAATTATTTAATTAACTAAAAGTGTAACAGCTGTTAAACTATAGGACTAACAGAGTAAAGCAACAAGGACTAACAGTGTAACAAGGTATTAACTAAAGGCATTAACACTGTTAACAAAGAAACTGGAAATTACACAAATGGTCCCTGAAGTGGACCCCGATTTGCAAATGTCCCTGAGAATGACCCCGGAATAAAAAGGCGGTTCCACCCAAAAGCTTATTTTTGAAAACTTATAAAAGCAAACTTATATAGGGGGCTTAAGGGGGAAAAACAATTTTCCTAATAAGCACATAAGTGAATATCAAAGATACGCCAGAAAATGTGAAGCTTAGGGGTGCAAAAGCAAATAAGCTTTTTAGCTTATTTTTCTTTCTTTTTGGGGCTTAAGCTCACAAGATAAGCTGAAAACTAAAGAAATAAGCTACTAGGCCTAAGGGAGTCCTAATGATAAGCTAAGGCTTCCTAATAAGCCCTAAAATAAGCTGAAAGAGACTTAAGCTTATGTGACAGTTTTAGAAAGAAAACAGAAAAAAGTGGACTTTAAGCCCTAAATAAGCTAACCTAAAAGGGGAGTTAAGCTACAAGATTGTGGGGAATTAAAGAACTACCTATAAGCTACAAAGAAAAGCAAAAGATCCTAAGGCTTATATAATAAATAAGCTAGAAAAGGTGGGCTGAAATAGGGGTCTAGCACCAGGGGAGGTTCAACAGTGGGCTTAAGGGCTTTTTTAGCTTAACACAAATACAGCTCTATAGAGATTTTATTTCCCAAGACCAACCCAAGACAGATTGAGAGGGGTGGTCACTTGGGCTTAGTGCCAGAAACATTGAGGTTTGAAAAGCACTATAAGCTGCTGATTTTGGGCTTAAAGTTGGTTGTTTTCAGTTATGATGCATAAATACACTTGACTTGGGCTTATTGTTTACATGACAGACATAAGGGGTGGGTTTTTGGAGCTAGAAACAAACCAACAACAAGCACACAATAGGCATGATTAAGCTGATTAAGCTGGCTTGAGGGGGTTTGCTGCCCCTTTGGCTTAATCAATTTTGGACAAAATGCAAATGGCTATATAAAATGTTTTTTTAACTAAAGTTGTTACTAAATTGGCTTAAATTGGGCCTACTCACTCAGCCAAGAATGGTTGCGTGCTTTGACCATCGACATAAGGGTCAATTCGGGCCCATTTTGAGTTCGTTAACAAACACTCCCTTAAGTGATAAATTCGAACTTTTAGCCTGTTTTAATGAAGTAATATCCAGGGAAATGGATATAGAATTGTTGCTTAATAACTTTTAACACATCTTCAAACAGTTTAAACAGATTTAAACAAATAGCATTCAACTTTAAATTTTGAAAATGGGAAATTAAAGAACTCTCAACTTTTTATATTAAAAACAGAAGTATTACAACAAACACTTTTAAATAAAGCTGAATTACAACTAATGCTTCATAAAAGATTTTTAAAATTAAAATTACACTAAAACATAAAAAAAATGGTGTGTGAGTCTCGGCTTGGTCTTCTTCTTTTTATAGGGACAGAGACAACTTTGGTCTTCTTGTTTGTGTTTGTTGTGTGTGTAGGAAGGTTCCCAAGGCAATCCTAGGCCCTTGGATCACATTTCAACTCAACTCAACCATTGATTGGGGCTCGGGTTATGAGATTGCCAGCGTGGAGGGGTTATAAGGGACAGGGTAAGTGGGGAGTGGTAGGGGTGAGCTGTAGAGGTGTACTGGAGAGGTGGGGTGAGCTGTAAACCATGGGGGAGGGTGGTTTGGTTTTGGCGGGTAAGTGGGAAAGGTACGTTTGGTTGCAGGATTTTTAAAAGAAAAGATTGGAGATGGTGCACAATTGGCCCCTCAACTCTCTCTCACTTTTCATTTGGTTTAAGCCGAATTCTAGTTATAACATAGTTTGGGTTTTAACAGCTTTAGTCCTTGTCTTTTATAACTAAAAGAGTAAAGAGACTTTTAGGAAATTGCAAATTTGGTCCCTGCGTTTTATAACTAAAGAATAAAGAGAGGTTTTGGTTAATTGCATTTTCAGCCCTTGTGTTTTATTTCTCTATTTTTCTTTATAAAAACAACTTTCAAACTTGGCAATTTAGCCCCTAAAGTTTATAAAAATGGATTTTGGGCTTGTGTTGGGCTTGGGTTTTGTGTGGGGCCCATTGGGCTTGTATTGGGCCCACTGGGTTTGGGTTTGGGCCCAATAAGGTTTAGGCTTGGTTATTGGGCTTTTTCAAGCCCAATAAGGTTATGAAGTGGGTTTTGTGTTGTTTTTAAAAACCAATGGTGAGATTGGGCTGTAGAAGTGGGTTTTGTGTGTACAATGGCTGAGATTGGCTGTAACTGGGCTAGGATTGGGCCTTCAAAGTCTTCACAGTCTTTGTCAATTGCACACAAATGGGCTGTTGTAATTGATTGAGGGCCCATTTGGTCTTCACAGTCTTCATAATTATACTATTGGGCTTTCCCGGCCCATCAGATGGGTTAAGATTGCATTCAATAGTATTCTTCAGTTCCGGCTCCGACTTTGGCATTTTTGGACTTTGGCCTTGATTTTGCACAGTCTTTTCCATTCCATGCTCAGTTTTGTCATTTTGGCTTGGTTTTCTGTCTTTTTGATGATATCCACTTCCTGCACAATACAAATGCAAAACAAACATATATTTGGCAGTTTTTGTCTGTTTTTGGTCATTTAAGCTCGTTTTTAGAGGTAAAAGATATGTGTAATTAAGCACATATCAAATCCCCCAAACTAAGGTATTGTGTGTCCTCACACAATGTTATGAAGTAAACACGTAAGCCCCGTTTTCACCATTTTCTGAATTTACACTAACTACAACTAATATTTTTGGATTTTCTCATTTTTTAACAAGTTTGACTTTCTTTATTTATTTATACTGGGATCATAGAATGAGAAGCGTCCGTAGAGTGATCTACGGATGTCCTGACGGATAAATTCATCGTCCTCGATTTTTCACAAGTTCCAAGCTAAGCAATTAAACATAGACCAACTTATTTTTCACAAGTCCTCGATTTTCCCGGCAAACGCACCAGCCCTCATACTTATGACTTGTGAATTTTCAACTCCCAACATGGATATACGATTGAATGTGTGTACTCATTTTAATTTAACCATAGACCAACTTATTTTCATAGTCATAATTCAAAATGAATCATGACTCAAAGCAACAACTTATTAAGACTTCGTAACTTGATTTCGAGATTTAAACTTTAGAACTTTTTTTTTTGCAACATTTTCAACATCATAATCATAAGTTCTTTAAAGCTTAGGAATGCGTTGCTTAGTTTGAACCCCTACCTCGTGGTTAACGGAGCTAGATATCACAACCAACGACCGGTGTTCTTAGTTTAAAAACCCACCCCGTTGCTAGGGTAGTGGAAAACACATCAAACACCTTATTCCTATTAGGGCAAGGGATTGGTGCCTTAGTTTGAACCCTCACCTAGACCTTTCTTCCAAGTGAGATATCACGACACACCAAATCCCTAGAAGTAAAGACGTCTTAGTTTGAACCCCCACCTCGTGGTTAACGGAGTTAGGATATTACGACACATCTTTTACCTTGCTCCATAACATTAAACTGCGTGCATCATTGGCAAAATTGTATTCATATTCATGCATTTTTGCATTCACATTTCATTCATGCTTCATTGGCATTTATCTTTTAAATCACTACAAAATCTCGCTTTTGAAAACTCAAGTTACAAATTTGAAGCTTTTTCTGAAAACATCGATTGACTTAGTTGAATAAATTTAGTACGTATGATTTAGGTGGATTAAGAAATTCACGGAGAGAGAAAACCACATAGTGTACTCCGTATAAGTTTTTAGAAGAATCTTGCTTAGCACATAAACTTATATTTAACTCTATCATTTCTCGTTCTTCACATTTTTAAAATTCAAAGCTATAGAATTCGTGAAAGCTTGGCCTAAAGGAACTAGCTAGGGCTCAACACGCCCGATCAAGTCAAAAATTATTTATTCTACCCAAAAGAAAAGCAAAACAGTGACCAAAACACTTAATTATATTTTTTGAAAAATTTTTCAATATTTTTCATTTTTTTGTATTTTTGGGGGCAAAAACTGGTTTACGTGGTAATAATGCTGCAGGCAACAATCAAATCGAAGATACCCCCCCCAAACTAGAACTTAAACATCGTCCTCGATGTTTTGAAGGGTACTATATTAATCCTAAAGGCCATATATAGGTCATGCAAAAGATAAAACGTTATCGATAAGATAAGGATATCGGATTTTCCTAAAAAAATGAAGCTGAGGTATGTGAAACTCTTGATGAATGACAAAACTGAGATTGTCTCACAATCGCGGGCAATCCTGGACAAATAAACAATTAACAACAACATGGAAACACGGGTAATGGAAAAGATAAGCTATTTTACACAACAACACAAAACACTTATTTAACACTACTTACTACTAAGATTAAACTAAGATAAACATGGGGTGCCTCCCACGAAGCGCTTGTTTAGGGTCGCGATGCTTGACCCATCACAAGGATTTATGGATCCTTGAGGAAACAAGTGGAAATTAAAATCATTATCGGACTTTCATTCAAGTGACTACGATAAGTATTGAATTTCATGAAAGTTCCACTCCGATGAGATACATCCGGCTTAGAAGAATGATACTTTTGAAATGCCGGGATCAAATATGGTGTCTTCATCCCCACAGGAGAGAAGATAAGGTGGAATAACGGGAATGAAAAGAAATGGGAGAAAGATCCATACAACATAAGCGAAAATGGATTCACTAGAAGGTATGAAATCTAACTCAAGGGTGGGCAAAACATTAAGCACATGAACTCTTGGTTCTCTTGTTTGGAAAATATTTCCCACCACATCCATTGTGAAATTGCCCAGCTCGGGCTCATCCTTAAAGAAACAATCATACTCTGGTTGAGATATGATTTGAGCGAGTTCATCGGCGAACTCCTCATGAAAATCACTCCTATTGGAAGGATGATATGAATTGATCGAAAGATCAAAGATGAACGAATCATATTTAGAAAAAGAAGAATCAGAATAAGTAGTGGTACTGCCACTACTAGTCTCTTCAATGTGATCGTTTGAGAAAGCTTCATAATCTGGAAGAGATAAATCTGAAGGAGTAGTGGGACTGCCACTACTAGGCTCTTCCAAATTAAAGCAGAAAGTTTCCGATTCGGGCAAAGAATTATCAAAGGTGTTAGTCTCCTCCAAGAAAAGGTTAGGAAATGTGGAGGTAGACTTGGTCACAACAACGGAAGATGGAACGGGATTATCTTTTAATGCTTCGATTTTAGCAACAAGACGATTGACATTCAACAATTTTTCACGAAGGGTATCGTCTTTGATTAAAAGAATGTCATCCTCAATCCTTCCAACTTCTGGAATAACAATCTCCATCACCTTCGAGCTAACTGGCTCAGAATTGGGAGGTGATGCCTCAACATACTCGACATCGTTACTAGAGAAGGAATCTTCATCAGTCGAAGTAGAATCAACGTTAGAATCAGAGAAATCCTCAGATTGATCTTTTGAAATGTCAAGAGGCGGAGAATTGTCATGAAAAGGCACATCACACACTTTGGGAACACCTTTGGACTCACTTGGGATTGGGACAAGGATTTCAACACTAGACTTTATGAATTCGTCCGATTCCGTTGCCGAAATTGTGTCAAGATGCTCATTCTCCATAATTAGAGAGTTTACGGGCTCCTCGGTTGATAAAACGGGTGTGATTGCAATGGTATAGTCATTGTCATCATCATCATCACAAATGGGAATCTTCCAATAGCGCTCTTTAGCCGCTTGCTCTTCTGCAATTCGCTTCTCTTCTTCTTTCTTTTGCATAGCTTGAGCAATCAAATCATGCAAGGTTGTCATTTGAGTATTTAGATGCTCAAATCCAGAATTGAATTGCTCATTTTGAGAATTGAAAAACTCATTTTGAGAATTTAAGATCTGATGATAGACGGTATATTGCGGAGGTTGAAATTGGTCAAAACCGAAAGAATTAGAATCATAGCAAGGATTTTGCTCATGATAATAGTCTTCATTCATTACGAGAAAATTGCGGGTTTGAAGTTGGTCCAAAACCGAAAGAATTAGAATATAAGCAATGGGGGGGGGGGGATTTTGCTCATGATAATAGTCTCATTCATCGGGACACTGTAAAGATCCATGAGGACCTCCACAATAGTACACAACAAAGATATTGTTGTTGAAAACTTGAGAATTTTGTGAAGAAATTAAGTCTTGAATTGTAACACTGTCCGATTGGATAAACGGAACTTGGGGAGAACATCGAACCCTAATAAGCATGTTTTCAAAATTGCTCATAAGATAGTCGGGGTGTGAGAATGGTTTGAATAATCGGGAGTGTTATTAGATGAGTATGGAGTTTAAAACAATTGGTGTTTCCTCCGAATCTTACAATAAAACAACTCGTCAATGTCAAAATTAAACCACATTTTTGGCATTGACCAAAAAATTTAGGTATTTTCACACTTTTCCGAGCCTGAGGATCTTCTTAATGGTTTTGGTTTGGTTGGCTCCGGATTAAGAGATAATCAGAGTTTTTCGTGGACAATATAACCAACATGGACACCTTACCCACAAGACTTACCAGTGCAATTGTTGACAGAAGATGCCATCTAACGAATCACCACACTCGTAACAACACTTTTGGATCGACTTAGTGGAGATTTTTTGTGAGGAACTCGACACTGGGGTCCTTGTTTGACAACGAATGGCTCTCAGAGGACATTAACAAAGTTGGAATTGTCATTGGATGACTTGGAAGTATTTGAAAAACTTTTTGAAAAGCTTTCTCCAATATCTTTCTGTCAGGTCACATTCTAGACAATCAAGACCATGCACCAGGTCCTCCACAATCGAAACCCCAATTCTTTCAATCTTAATGTTTAGTTGAAGACATTCGGCAGTGGAACAAGAATACTTGTTTTTGAGTTTTTTCTCTTTTGAACTACAAAAGGTGAAAGTGTGCAAATTTCCACAAGCCGAAACATGCCTTATAATCGCTTAAAAGGCGACAATCGAATGATGTCATAAGAATTAAATAGATAGAGGGATAAGGAAAGAATTAACTGATACGAAGAAAAAGAAGATTATTTTTGGTTTTTTCGAATTTATTAACAACATATTTCACAATTGGACAAAATCAGATAGACAACTTAAACCTGATAATCGATCTTACTTCACGGTAGCTCTCAGAATGAAAAACCGAACAGTGAAGCGGAGGAGTAGGAATAGCGCGAAGCTTATTTCTCCTTTTGGGTCGTAGTTCCTAGGAACAACCCTCCTTAAACCCACTTTATAGTTTGTCAATCAGAATGAGGTGAGCCGTATATCGTAAGTGACACAGAAGGCAAGTTTTAAATCTTTTGTTCGAGTTGGGAACTCAATAGTTCACCGGAACTTATTATGATAATACCTCAGTTGAGAATATTATATTTTGGTATTTTACCAATTAGTGAATTTTAATTTTTATGGACAATTTTTTTATTTTTTTGATTTTTTTTTTTTAATTTTTATATGATATGTACTAATAAAAAGAAAAGAAAAATATTTTTGTGTTTTTTAATATGGTATATTAACAATAAGACAAGTTCAGATCAAAGTCGGATAGAAATCGTAGCAAATGCCTCCCCGGCAACGGCGCCAAAAATTGATTCGTTGATAGTATATATATAAAATATATAAGAATCAAATCAATGATAAAAAGATTCCGGAAGAGATATTCCCGGGTCGTATGTCCCAACGAGGCTGCAATTGAAAATTATCCTGGTTTGAAGAGAAATTGACTGATGGAGAATATATGATATGAACACTGATATAATTACAACTTAAAATTAATTTAAATAAAACTTAATTTAATCTACGGGAAAACAAGCAAAGGAAATGGGGATCTTAAAAACTACGGGAAACAAAATTAGGTATAGGGAAATCCTAAAATTAAATCTAAATTAAATACGGGGAACAGAATAAGGTATCGGGAACCCTAAATACTAAAAATTAAGAAAATAAATGCTAAATTAAATTAAAAATCAAAATTAAATTCTAATTAACTTAATTTGAAAAATAAAGAAAACTAGAACTAAAACGGAGGTCGTTTGAATGTAAAACGAAAAGAAACGGTAAAACGTACCGGTAAAAACGGGTCTAAAACTGAAATTTAAGAAAAATTAAGCCTACACTAAATTTTATATTTTTCCTAGACACTAAATGACAAAAGAAAATTTTATAAAAAAGAAAAATATTTTTTTTATTAATTTTTGGATTTTTTATGAATTTTTAAAGATTAAAAACTAATTAAAACTAAGTAAATAGAAAAAGACAAAAAATAAAAGTACAAAAATTCTGAAAAAATAAAATTAAATAAAGAAAAAGTTAACAATTCTAAAAATATAAAAATGCCCAAATTTTACTGTTTTAAATTAAAGTAATTAAACTAATTAGATTTAAACTAAATTAATTATTTAAATTAACTAAAAGGCTAACTGCTGTTATACTAGGGATTAACAGTGAAATTGGGAAAGGACTAACATGGAAAAGAGTTAATAACTAGAAGCACTAACAATGTTAACAAAGAAACTGGAAATTACACAAATGGTCCCTGAAGTGGACCCCGATTATCAATATGGGTCCAAAATGCTTATTAGCCAAAACCTAAAAAAGCAAACTTATTCAGGGGCTTAAGAGGAACATTTTTAATAAAGGCACTTATGACTTTTAAGCACTGAATAAGCCAAAAAATAAGCTTTTATGGTGACAGCAGGCTTATAAGCTTATGGGCTTATTTTCTTTTTCTTTTTCTGATTTAAGCTACAAAATAAGCTAGAAAACTATAGGAATAAGTTACTAAGGCAAGGGTGGCCTAATGTAGCTATGGTCACCTAAAATAAGCCCTATGATAAGCTGGGAGAAAAATAAGCTATGCTAACAGTTTGGTATAAAAGACAGAAAAAGAGGACTTTTAAGCTAATATTAAGCTAACTAAATAAGCATTCTAACTAATTTAAGCTGCTAAACCTAAGGGAGATACCTATAAGCTATGTTAATAAGCCAAAATATCCTATAGCTACAGGTCAAATAAGCTAGAAATAGGGGGCTACTTTTGGTGCTCAGCACCAGGGGAGAAACAAACAGTGGGCTAGGGGGCTTTTGGGCTTATGCAAATAAGCTCATAAGAGCTTTTTGGCTAAAGCCAAGTACAAACAGAAGAAAAGGGGAGGCAAATAAGCTTATATTCAAAATTTTGGGGCTTAAGGCTTAGAAAAAGCTGCTGATAAATGGGGCTTAAAAGTGGGTTGATTTCACAAACACATATGCATACACAAACACTTGACTTATGCTGTCAAACCAAAGACAGAACAAGGGCTTGGTAAATAGGTAGAAACAACACCAAAGAGCATTTAAACAATGTGCTTAAGCTGCATAAGCAGCTTAAGTGGTTTAGCTTGAATTTGCTTATTGAAATTTTGACAGAAACAAAAAGACACTTAAAAATTTATTTTCAAACTAACAGTGGTGTTTTAAGTGGCTAAATGAAACCCACACACTCAGCCAAAAGTGGCTGAGTGCACTTGACCCATAACCAACCCTTTTTGACCCATTTTAAGGTCTATGCCAAACACTCCCTTAAGTTATAAATTTCGGGTTTTTGACTTTTTTAAGTGAGGTAATGGCCAAGAAATTAGATTATAAGTAAAGTGTGACAACTTTGAGACATTGTTATATAAATTTAAACAGAATTAAAAGCTTGTATGAATTTTTAAATCCCAACAGTGGTGATATCAAGAGAACACTTAACTTTTTTATTAAAAACAAACAAACTTACAACATAAACTTTGAAAATAGAACTGAGGTACAATAATACAAAAAGAAAGGCTTAAGTAAAAACTTTAAACTAAAAAAACAGGGTGTGGTGTGTTCGGCTTGGTCTCTCTTCTTTTATAGAGGTCCCCAAGAGTCTTGGTTTGTGCTAGCTGTGTTTGTAGGAAGCAATCCCAGCAATCCTAGCCATTGGATTGGCTCTAGTCTTCATCTCACCATTGATGGGTAGCTCGGGTTGAGTGAAATGAACTGGAAAGGGGGTTATAGGGGCAATGGGTTTGTGGGAAAGGGTGAGAGTGAGCTGTGGAGTACTTTGGGAGGTGGTATTGGCGTGAAACCGTGGGGGAGAGGGGTTTTAGGTTTTGGCGGGTACATGGTGTACAGGACAAGTGGTTGCAGGTTTAAACAAAATCTTTGGGAAAGATGCAAAAGAAGTCCCTCATCTTTCTTACTCTTTTCGTTTTCTTTTTGAGCCCAATTTTCAGTTATAAATATGTTTGGAAAATGGCAGCTTAAGTCCTTGTGGTTTATAACTAAAAGAAAACAAAGAGGTTTTGGATAATTACAAAAGTGGTCCCTGCTGTTTTTAACTAAAAGAAATAAAGAAGGTTAGGGTAAATTGCAAAATCAGTCCTTGTGTTTTATTTTCCTATTTTTCTTAATAAAACAACTTTCAAAACTTGGCAATTTTGGCCCTTGTGGTTTATAACTAAAGAAAACAAAGAAGGTTTAGGTAAGTTACAAAACTGGCCCCTCTAGTTTATAACTAAAAAGGGAAATGCCATTTGGCAGTTTTAGTCCCTTTCTTTTATTTTTCCATTTTTCTTTATAAAACACTTTTAAAAATGACCTTTTTAGTCCTTATTGTAAAGTTTATAAAAATGGATTTTGGGCTTGTGTTGGGCTTGGGTTTTGTGTTGGGCCCATTGGGCTTGTATTGGGCCCACTGGGTTTGGGTTTGGGCCCAATAAGGTACAGGCTTATGTTATTGGGCTTTTTAAGGCCCAATAAGGTATAGGTTTGGTTATTGGGCTTTTTCAAGCCCAAT
>BQNB010153639.1:0-15619 GCA_026074375.1 Tanacetum coccineum
TGCATGTAAATGGTTAAACATTTTAACAATAAGCTTCCCCTGAAACCCATATGTTAACCATTTCTTGAATCTTCAATTCTGCAGGCTTTATGTAATGATTACTGATGAAGAAAACTAAGTATAACGAACTTGATGCTGAAGTAGAATAACCCAAACTTATGTCTTATATCTTGTACTATCAACGTGACGTCAAACTCATACCAAGACCAAAGTATAAGTAGATCGCAACCTCTTGACAAAATCCCCATCTTCTATGAAACACATAACCAAAGTAATAGCAAATGTGAGCTTTGAGCATCATAAGAAAAATCACACTTTTGCTAGATTTGTCAAGTCTTCGTCCCATCGTTTCTAAGCACGAACAAGTTATCTCTAAACGTTGTTGCTCCGTTTAAGATATGATAAAACACAAACATGTGAAACTCCACTTCATCGTCAAATAGGTGATAATTAACCATCTTCGTAATCAATTAATCCAATAATATACGAGCCTTTTAAACGTTTAAGAACATTTAAAATCAAAAATCCTTCTGTTTATTCAAGAATCTTCTGAACAAACTAACAATCAACCTTTGTGTGTGTTGGAACCAACATGTTCTAAATTGAAAACCAAATCAAAACAAAATCAAACATTCTTGAGTTTCTGTGTTGTCTGATATCTTCCATTCCAACTGCCTTTGTTGTCTGATATCTGTCAACAAAATCAGTACTAACTGCTTTCAATAGCAGTAGTAAGATACACACCAACAGTACTAAGTTTCTTATTTCCCAAACAGTACTAAAACGAACAAGCAGCAGCATTAATCTTCCCCTTGGCTACACAAAGAATATTAATACTCGAAACCCTAGAAGCATAAACTTCATTTGAACCCAATAATATGAAGTCTTCCCTTCAAACGAGCAGCACAAACTCTCATTCGTGACAGTACTAACTCAATCTCATACCCAATGCTAGCAGTATTAATTCAAGAAGCTAGCAGTATTAACACATAATGAGCAGTACTAACGTTTTGAGCCAAACATTACAAACCCACATTACTTTAGTAGTATTAAAAATAATGTTGGCAGTATAAACCTTTTAATACTGTTTACCTTTGAGATCAACAAACCATATAACCAATCGAACCATGTGTTGCTGCTACTAGTAACCTTCTTGTGTGTATTCGTCAATCAAACATCCAAGCTACTAGTTTAAATCATGCCTTCGAATCCAAGAATACTAGTAGTTCCCCTTGTAACAGCTTTGATGTTTCTTGTGATAGCACTAAGAATATCGTGACAGCAGTATTAACCAATTACCACTGTTAAGAATACCTTTTTTTAAGTATCCAGACGACGCTTTTTAGTGTCACAAAGCTGCTCTAAACCGTTACTAATTTGCATTCTCCTTCCTCCCATAGCTATTAGCGACACTTTAAGTGTCACTAATCTGTTACTAGGCTGTCACTAATTCATCATTCTCATTAACTGCTAATGATTCTTTTTATAGAATAAGTTCCAAAGAACTCTTGAATTATGTAACCAAGAACCACAATCAGCAACCATCTAGTTGTCACAAACCAATCAACAACAATTGTGGACAAACTTTCTGTTATATCGAATTAGGGTTGCTGAAAAACCCTAATATCACTAGATTCGACATGATAACCAAGACAGAAAATTCGTACCTCTTTTCCTTCATAGATGCGACACCAAAACACCTTGTAGATCCTAGATCACGAGCCACGAGGCTCTGATACCACCTGATAGGATCGTTTAGCTCTAATTTGTTTAGAACTTTACATCTAGGATTAATAACAATGATAACATATATGCACAGCAGAATTAACCAAATAAAGAACAATGTTATAAACAAGGTTTTACCAAACATTCCAAGCCCCAATATTATTTGATCAGAATAATACGGTTATTTTCTTATAACTTCTATTATCTTAGAAAAACCGATAAAAGACGAAGTTATATATTGCCTTAAGATTGTTATTTTGAAATTATACAATAACCGGATAAACAAATGAAAACTATACAATTACAAACGAGACAACTATTTTAGCTAAGAAAAGAGACGAAATACTAATTTATAAAATATTATTTTATAAATTCCCGACTATAAAGTGAAATTATAACTTTTGTAAAAAGCTTTACAAACATTGTTTACATGATTCGTAACTTTAAAATGTGCGCTCACTTTATACAAGAACTGTTATTAAGTAAATTGGTGATTTTCCGAACACGTGTCGAAATGTTTTGTTTCAATCATTTTCCCAAGTTCTTATATAATACTTGCAAAGTATTATATACCGCAATTATTTATTTAATTGGTTTCCTTTGTTATATAATTCACGGTATGAATTATATACTTGGTTATTTTTCATATGTAATATATATACGGAATATATTACGTACTTTGCGTTTACTTTTCGATTTATTTTATTTAACCAACCACCGAACTATTACAACTTGAGATCTAATCTTTTATCAACGTGTTGCGTTGATGTAACTATCCATCGGAAAACCCAAGTACATTATCCTAGGCTAGTGGGTCTTAGCCGTTAAGATAAGCCGCAACTTCTTGGTCGAGCCGTTCCGGTTTCCGTTCGTGTTATGCTTAATATGTGCATTCCCGCCAATCGTTCTACAACATCGATGTGAGTTTATTGCCTCACGTTTTACATGTTTTACATTCATTTTTAGGGAGAGAACATGCTTGTTTACAAATGCATTTACATGGTTGATTACTGATTGTGGTTTTTTTTACACTATAGATATAATATATAATAAAATATAAAATATATATAATCTAAAAACAACTATCAATGAAACCGAGAAGTAGTATAGAGTGTTCCCGGGTCGTTTATCCCCAACGAGGGTGGAATGGAAAATCGATACAGTCGAAGATTTGAGTTTGAAGGAAGGAATTGATTTGAGAGATTGAAAAAGTCAAATTAGATAATAACAAACTAAAACGTTTAAGAAAATCCTAAAAATTACTAAATTAAGCTGAAAAACGGGAGCACGAATCCCGAACAAAGGGGGAAAAACATAAAATCTTTAAAAATAACCCTACGAAGAAATTTTCACTTCTAAACTACTCTACGGGACAAATAACGAAGAATGAAAAAGACTAGACCGAAAACGGAGTTCGTTTGACCCAAAAACGAGTCAATCCTCGTCCTAAGACACCACAACCAAAAAGAAACATTGGTCGACAAAATCAACCATGTGGCTTTCCCGTAACTTGGAATAACTTTGCATGTCAAAGTTACATGTCATGGGAAATATGTCTTCCATCTTCGCATAACCATCCCAATCCAATTCGCATCAATCTAAGTGGCATGTTTGAGCACTAACACTTTAGACCCATGAGATAGTGGGACCATTTGTGATGTGTTGCCTTATATAAATAGAGATATTGCATTGGTGTCGGAATTGGAACCCGTATATGACGTGGATTAAAGATAACAGAAAGCTTCTTCTCAAGGTACAGGCAGAAACGGATTGGTATGCTTATGTGTTTGGTTTGTTGTAATCTTCGCGGTAAACATCATTGGCAAACGGTCATGAATTTCGAAGGAATCTTCTCAAAAGAGTTAATGTAGAACATGTAGTTAAGTTTTAACTTGTTAAGTATAGGACATATATGTGATAATATGGAGTAGGTAAATTTCTCTGTACATGATAGTGAAATTACTAAGGATGGTAAGGTCATGATAAGAGGTTATTAGAGAAGGAAAAGTCTGTATATGTGATGAAAGTAGGAAATAAGCCCAAAGAAAATTTTGTTCTTGCTATCTAGTGATGAAAGGCCTACGTTTGGATAGGAGATTAGGTCACGAATAATGCGTCTAATTCAATTCGTTAGCATCTAAAGGAATTAGTTAGAAAATTAACCTAAGACTGTAAGTTTGATCAACATCTTCTGTGATGCTTGCACAAATTGAGGAAAGCAATGACTCGCAGTAGTCATAAGCTAAGAAATAATTAGTGCTGCAAACGACATAGAGGCTTAGAACTCCTTCATATGGCAAACTCATGCGGTCCATACCGACCGTTGGAGTTACAGAGGATAACGCTACTCCTTAGTACATAGTAACGGACGACTCTAGGTTTACGTGGACTAGCGTCCTTATAGGCAAAACCGCGAAGCCTTTGATTATTCAAAATATTTAGTAAGAATATTCAAAACCAATTAAGATGTACTATAGTGTCAATAAGAATAGACCACGATATGGAATTTGATAATGAGGTGCAACTTGGAGAATTTTGTAATGCCAATGGTATTACACATAACTTCTCGGCTCCAAGCACTCCTCAATCGATGGCCGTAGTTGAAAGGTATAATAGGAAACTTCAAAGAAAATGAGTAGGACTATGTGGAAATGGCAATCGTTCACCACGTAAAGTTTCGTGATAACACCGTAGATACTTCAACATACATTCTCACCGAATTTTCATTAGAGTCATCCTAAGAAAAACACCGTATGAACTCTGAGAGGTAGGAAACCTGTCTTGATTATTTTAGAGTGTTTGGAAAGCAAGTGCGTGCATTTTTAATCACCAAAGACTACCTTACAAGTTTGACTAAGTCATAGAGGGGTCTTGTTTAGGATACTCCCAAAATAGCAAAGCTCTACATTTTCCAGTGTATTCCACAGGGAGAATCAAAGAATCACTAAACGTGACATTCGATGAGATTCCTCACCCTCGAAAACTTCCACCCTGGTGGGATGATGACTTAGATGAAGACGAAGCAATTAAGGTTACCGAAAAAAAACTAGAAAAGATGACATTGAAAATAACGAAGTTAAAATGGTCATTTACAATGCTTTGCCAAGAAAAGAATATGAAAGAATTTTTATGTGTAATACGGCAATAGAATTTTGGAAAACATTGTTAGTCACCTATCAAGGTAATAACCAAGTCAAAAATAACAAGATCGACCTTTTGGTACAACAATATGAACAATTCGTCATTTCTGAAGACGAAACTATAAATAGTGCTTTTGCTAGATTTAATACTATCATTACTAGTCTAAAAGCTCTTGATGAAGGTTATTCTAGAAAGAATTATGTTAGAAATTTTCTTAGGGCTCTACATCCTAAATGGAGAGCAAATGTCACGACGATTGAATAGTCGAAAGACTTAACATCACTGTCACTTGATGAACTCATCAGGAATCTAAAAGTTTACGAGATGATCATCAAGAAAGATTCTGAAATAGTCAAGCTAAGGGAGAAAGAAAATATCTTGCTTTAAAGGCTAAGAAAAAATCTAATGATGAGGAGTGTTCGACTTTTGGAAGTGAAGACAAAGAATACGCCATGGCGGTTAGAGACTTTAAGAAGTTCTTTAAGAGAAGAGGTAGATTCGTGGACAACCTCAGAACGACAAAAAGACGTTCTAAAGAAGCCGTGATGAAAAGAACGGTAAAAATGATAGAAAATGCTTTAGATGCGGAGATCAAAATAATCTTATTGGAGAATGTCTAAAACCACCGAAAGACAAGAACCAAATAGCTTTTGTCGAAGGTTCTGGGAGTGATAGCGGTGAAGAAGATGATGAGAATATCAAAGACGAAACATGTCTTGTAGCTCAAGCATCAAGTGAGGTATGTTCCGAATCCTCTTACTTCAGTGATGAAAACTCATCAACAGATTATTTAGTTTTAGATAATAAATATGATAAACGGTGCAAAATGAGTTTAAAGATAATCACTAAAAACAAAAAATTAAAAGCCACTAGAAATAGTTTAGAAAAGGAACTTAGTATTCTAAAAGAAAAAGTTTCTACACTCGAGAAAAACAAGGGAGTTGATCTCGAATGTGTAAAATGTCATATGCTTAAAGTTGATAATGAAAAACTCAAAGAGGAAGCCATTAGATTAAATAAATTTGAAAAGAGTACACATTGTCTAAATGAAATGCTAAGTAATCAAAAACCCTCCGATGAAAAATTAGGTTTAGGGTTTAGTTCATTTGAAGCATCATATAGTGGAACTAAAGAAATAAAAATTGTGAAGGCTCAGAAAAAGGCGTCCTTTGATGGAGGTCCCATAAATATGGGCGGCCCCCATATTGTACAGGAGGCCCCTAAAATAATTATGGGACCACCAGCAGCTATTCCTAGATCTGAGAAAAGTGTGTCTTTTCAAAAATCTATTTTGGGTCCTAGACCAAAACTCATAATAGTAAACAATGTCAAAGTTCTCGTTGCTAGTGATAATGAAGTTAAACAATTTTATAAGCCATTGTCAAAACCCGGAGTTGGATTCTTAAAACCTAATTTTAGATCAAAAACTCCACCACCTAGAAGAGTCAATAATAATTATTCTCGTCCTAAGACACCGCAACCAAAAAGGAACGTTGGTCTACAAAATCAACCTCGTGGCTTTTTCGTAACTTAGAACAATTTCCAACGTCAAAGTTACATGCCATAGGAAATGTGTCTTCCATTCCCACATCCCAACCAATTGCATCAAATGCAAGGGATGTTTAGCACTAACAACTTTAGACCCATGAGATATTGGGGACCAAATGTTTGAGTCATTGCCCTATATAAATAGATATGCCTTAGAGTCGATTTGGAACTCGATGAGTGAATAAAGGATAGTGGGTGCTCTAAACACATGACGGGTAACCGAAAGCTCCTCTCAAGCTACAAGGCATACAACAGAGGTAATGTCATTTTTGGTAGCAATCTTCGCGGTAACATCATTGGCAAAGGTACGATTTTGAATGATTCTCTCAAAATAGATAATGTGGAACATGTAGATAACTTAAGATTTAACTTGTTAAGTATAGGACAAATATGTGATAATAAGTGTAGAGTAACTTTCTCTGAACATGATAGTGAAATCACTAAGGATGGCAAGGTCATAGGTAGAGGTATTAGGAAGAAAGGCTTACATGTGATGAAATTAGGAAATAAGCCTAAAGACCAAATTTGTTTAGCAATGATGTGTTTCAAAAGCTTTAAATTTATAATAACTGAAAATACCAATTTTATTATAGGGAAACACATGGGTAAAAGTATAACCCACGTATATAGTATAATCTTTTTTATTGGGAGATTTTTTTTTTTAAATTTTTTTAATAATTTTTTGATTTTTATTTAATAATGAGTTCTTAGAGTACGTTAAGTTTAAGAGTTAGTTGGGTGAGAGTAAGTTGGATTTTTTTTTTATTTTTAATATTTTTTAATTTTTTTAATTTTTAATTTTTTTAAACATTTTTTAATTATTTTTTTTAAAACCTAATTTTAGTCAAAAAAAAAAAAAACTCAACCTCTAGTAGAAGAGTCATCAATAATTATCCCGTCTAAGGGACACCACATTCCAAAAAAAAAATAAAAAAAAAAAAAAGAAGGAAGGAAAAAACATTTTTCGCGGTCGACGAAAATCAAACATGTGGCTTTACTTGCTCGTTAACTTGGTATTAATATAATATACTTTGCTCATGTTCCAAAGCTTACATGCCATGGGAAATGAAATGAAATATGTCTTCCATCTTCCACCATCCCAACCAACTTGCATCCAAAATGCAAGGTGATGTTTGCATAACCACTTTAGGTCCCATGAGATATGAGATATTAGGGACAATGTTTTTAGGTGTTTTCTTGTTTGTTATGTTGCTTATATTGTTCTGCCTTATAATAAATAGATATTGCGCATATTGCCTTGGAGGAAAGAAGACGTCGATTGGAACCGTATGAGTGTGAAAATATTAGAATAATATAATTACAAGGAATAATAGAAAAAGCTCTTTAAAGTTAACATCAACTGGCATACAATTTAAAACGGAGGTTTAATTATCATGTTTTTATTTGTTGGTTTTTTGTAATCTTCGCACGCGGGTTGGTTAAACATCATTGGCCAATCAAAGGGATGATTTTTTTTCGGAATTTCGGCAAATGTATCTCTCAAAATTAGATAATTGTAGAACATGTAGTAAGATTTACTTGTTAAGTTATTAGGACAAATATGTGATAATAAGTGTAGAGTAGTAGTAAGAGTAACTTTCTTCTGAACATGTGATAGTGAAATTACTAAGGCTAAGGATGGTTAAGGTCATTGGTAGAGTATTTTAGAGTTTTGGAGGGTATATTAGGAAGAAAAAGCTTATATGTGATGAATTGAAATAATTAGGAAAATAAGCCAACCAAAAAGACCAAATTTGTCTGGCAAATGATTGATGAAAAATTCTAAGTTGTGGCATAGGAGATTAGGTCACGCAAATATGCGTCTCATTCAATCGTTAGCATCTAAGGAATTAGTTAGAAACTTACCTAAGCTTAAGTTTGATCAACACTTTTGTGATGCTTTTTGCAAAATTGTGAAAGCAATAGAAGCTACATTGTCATAAGGGCCAAGAATATGTTCTCCAACGACTAGAGATGTTAGAACTCCTTCATATGGAACTCTCGGTCCTGCCGTATGAAGTTACAGAGGAGGAAAACCGTACCTACACCTTTAGTCATAGTAGATGACTACTCTAGTATTATACTTGAACAAGTTCCTTAAGGACAAAACCGAAGCCTTTCCTTTGATTAATTCAAATATTTAGTAAAGAATAATTCTATAAAAACCATTCCTAGGACTCCCCCTCACACGAGCTACTATACTGCTCGTGTCATCCTCATCAAAAAGAAAAATATCGCACCTCAACGATATGCAAGAACATCTCGATACTCGCGAGCGCTGCACCACTCAGTTAGGAGAATGAATTATGTAACACAACCCCTACGAACATCGCCCAATAGAGCGCTAAATTACACAATAAACACCTGAGACCTCACGACGCTCCAAGCACTCAACTCATCACATACCTGCTCGACCCCCTAACCCACTATGGCCAATACCCATCGTGAGATCCGCATCCAGGTGGAGTAAACACGCTGGACACACAGATTCAAAGAACAGCGAAAGTAAAGGAGGTAATCCATGTTGACAAACGTCAACCAATGCCCTCTGCCTAGACACATCGCTTAACCTACTCATATAAAAGTCCTTATGCTTTCGCTTGTAAACACGTAGATACTTCAACATACATTCTTAACCGAATCCTAATTAGAGTCATTCTAGGAAAAACACCTTATGAACTCTTGAGAGGTAGGAAACCTACTATTGATTACTTTAGAGTGTTTGGAAGCAAGTGCTTCATTTTAAACACCAAAGGATACTTACCCATGTTTTGACCTAAAGTCATACGGGTGTCTTTTTAGGAAACTCCCCAATACGCCACAAAGCTACATTATCCTTAATAAACACACCAGGAAAATCAAAGAATCATCAAACGTGACATATCGAAGGAGTGACTCATTGACTAGGCTAGATTGATTCTCAGTCTTAAAACTCCGTGCAGATCTAAATAGTCAGACATCGCTTGGTGGATGATGCTGATAGATGAAGACGAAAGGCGACCAAGGAGAGTTGAGCCAGGTACTATCAATGAAAAAAACTAGAAAATGAAATTGGATGAAATTTTATGAGATTAACGGAAATGGGCAATATTAAGGATCTATGAACATCCAATTAGAAATTGTCATAGAAACCTTAACCAAAGAAAACTCTTAGCGTCATTAAGCAAAAATCAAAAAGTAACTTCTTTTTCATTTCGTTTTATATCAACTATAGACCTAAAAAATGTTAATGAAGCCTAGCTGATGAAGGTTGGTAGTGTATACAGAAAAGAAAAAGTAAATCAATTCATTGTAAAAAACGGTTTAGGAGTTAGTTCCCACAAACCTATGATATGCATTATAGGAATAAGTTAGATTGAGAACGTATTGTTGCCTCAAAATAAGGCTAGGTTTAGTTTTCAATGTATAATCAACAGGGGACATCGATATGTATGAAACTTTGCCCCGTTGTAGACTTGAGTTCATTTAGGTTGTATTAGCTTTATGTTTGTGCTTTAAGGGGAAATTTTTTTTTTTTCTTATTTTAGCTATTCCAATGGATGTATCAAAAGTGCATTCCTGAATGTTTTTAACTGAGGAGGTATACGTAGCAAACCTCCAGGTCTTAATCGGACCTTGCCGTAAAATCCGAATATGTTTTTATAAATACTACATAAGTAGCACTTCCGCACGTTCCGTGTCGTCTTTTTTACACACACTAGCACCACAATCTGCTCTGGTAGTGACTTCGCATTTAAACAGCTCCTTTCATTATTAAACATGAATATAAAATAGGAATGTTAGAAACATCTTTTACTAGAAGAAAAGTTCTAACCTCATCACGTTCAAATATATGTTGGACAAAATTCTATTCGGTTGGAACTAGTCAAGACATGTGTGATGGATTTGAAAAAATCATGATGTCCGATGTTCAGATGAGCATGATGGGTGAATAACTTCTTCTTAGGACTACCAATAAAACAAAATGGAAAGATGAATTTTTCTTTACTTAATTAAAATATTTTAAAGGAAAAATGCTTAAGAAATTTAGCTTAGAAGACTCTAAACAATGAAAACCCTATGTCCTCCGAGATACCGAACTCTTGAAAGACGAAGAGTGTGGAGTCAGTAGATATTACATAGTAAGGAATGATAGGTAGTTTATTATATACGACAAGTAGGCCCTGATATGATTTTTATAGTGTTTGCCTTTGTGCGTTCCAGAGGCTCCCAAAACTCTAACCTTGAAGCGATTTTAAGCGTATCTTCGATTACATAAAGGCCACTACGCACTTAGGAGTATGGTATCCTATGGGGGACCGGCTAGATATAGTAGTATATGCCGAACTCTGATCATGCGGGAGATTATATGGGACCCGAAAGAGCTTAGTGGTATTTGTAGTTCGTGGGATGTTGTTTAGACATCATGGTTTCTCGAAGTAGAAACAAACGCTTTGCTATATCCACTACGAAACCTAAATACGTAAGTGTCCGGAAAGCATTCATGTCAAACAAGCAAATATGGATGAAAAAGCTTTCTCGCTACGACGTTCGATCGACGAGCCGATCATGTGCGACAATTAAAGACGCGATTGACCTAGCATAAAACCCATTGAACATTCTCGAAACCAAATCACATCGAAATTCGTAACACTTTCTTCGTGAAGTGATATGTCCAGAAAAGGACATATCTTGCTAACACCCCAAAATTGGGTTAACGCAGCGGAAATCGTAATCTTCTGGGGTTGTGCTAATTTTTTTTTTTTTTCCAGGGCACAAACACAAGTCACAGATAACGACCTCACAAAGAGACGTTTTATAAAGTTGTAATTCAATTTAGTAAATGTCCAGAGTTACAAAGGTTCTCACTTTGTAATGTATTAGAAAACATTGTCAAAATGTTTATTTAATGGTACTCAAATTATTAGCGTTTCAAAAAATAATCCGCTGCGACTGAATGCTCCAATGCTCACTACGCAAATAATAACTGAGATAATACATGCCAAAACGTCACTACACTCATATATTGTTGGTGAATCTAGGTTTTAAGTAAAAGCAGTAGTATTGAAATAATTAAGAAAATTTCAGAAGAAAAAAGTAGCGTTACAGCATTTAAAAGTATCAGTTCCGAAATCCAAGTAGTGATTTAATAAATCAAGAAATATTAATGTAATCAAACAGTTTAGTGGTGGTCCACAAGATTTAAGTAATGGTGGACTAAGTACGTATTTCGAAGTCCAAAACAAGTAAGGTAGACAAGAGAAACAAATTCACCAAGTCTAATTATATATTACTTGCATAAGCTCATGTCACCGGAAGCATTAAACTTTGTTAGTCCCGATAGATCTATCCATAACACCAGCGCTCACTATAATAGCAATTAACGGTTCATGATAATAGGGACTTCACGGCAATAAGGTAACTTAGGCATTAATAATCAGGCAGTAATCTGGATAGCATACACTTTGAAAAACACTTGTGTCCGTAGTAAAACAATCATGTCTAAAATTCACGGTTTCAAATATAGGTATTCACGATCTCAAATCATGTAGTAAACAAATCAAGCTTTAGTAAAAATAATCATGTAACGCTTACGTATAGAAATCAATAAGTTTATGTAGTAAAACGAGCACGTATTCTCACCCCGAAAACAGTTTAAGAAAACCATTAAAAGAGAAAAGGTGGGGCTATGAACTCACAAAGTATTGAAAGGTAATTGTACTGTAGTAAAATATACAAGTTTGTAAACGAGCATGTATTCCCCTCGCGGGTTTATAAAACATTGAAAAGATTGAAATGCGAGACTATGAACTCACCTTGATCAACGATCACGATTGAATAAGCCAAATAAATCACAAACGAAGCAGTAACGATCTTGATCACGACCTATAATTACGTCGCTCGATTACAATACGTACAAAATATGAGCAACGATGCGTACATCATTATGACGAAAACATATATATATTTATATATGCATACATACTTATATGTGATGAGAAATCCACTTGCGCGTTCTAAACCTTAACACTTAGTATATTTTATATATATACTATTTTCCATCCAATCATATACTATTTCATTTTTTTTAGAATCGACCAACGGCCTCAAAAGTAATTACTTACGATAATATATTATTCGATATTATTTTATAAATCGAAATCACTTTCATAGTTCGTTAACGTTTACTAATGTCCTTGTTGACTTTTACGTTTGACTTTTTAATAAAATACATTTATTTTCTAAGTCTGACCCGACCAAAACGACCCACTAAATCACATTTTCACGACTCGGGTTCTAAAGAAAATTTATGCGAAACGATATTCCGAACAACTTTTTAGTTTTAGCCGAGACCTGAAACTCGACAGAAAATGACCAAAATGCCCTTACGAGAATCTGCTGAAACTATATATATTTTTATAAAAATACAGAAGTTTGACTTTCAATTTTGACCCGTTATATCTCATTTTCACGACTTTGACCAAAAAGAGATTTTATATAAACGTCAATTCGAACAACTTTCGTGTTTCGCCGGAAGGCTGAAACGGACCCGAAAGTGCTCAAAACGTTAAACTAATAAATCTGTCAGCTTTTAATATTTATTAAAAGTGACTTATAGATCCAATCTTAGAAAAAGTTGGACGCGACCAGGCGTGGAGAGGAACGCCCTCTATATCTATCCATACAATCCGCTCCTTAGGTACAAAATCTGACTGAGCCGTGCGTAATTGACTAAACCAGGAAGCGACTCCAACGTGCTTCATAAACCTCGTTTTAGTCTCGATCGATGGCAATTCAATCATGACCCATAGACGGCCCAAGTACACAAGTCTCACATGCTGAAAGCCCTCATTCAAAAGCAAAATAAGTAGGTTGTTTATGGAGGAGGAATCCTTGACTTCCCCCAACACAAAGTTATCGAGTTTCTACTAAAGTGTATATATCGATCTAGCTCCAGTTTCTTCGTTATTGGGAGTTAGAAGTCTCATTTTATATCAAAACGTCCGTCTAGGAAAGCTCCATTATATTTCATAAACAAAAATCCAACTTTTCGAAATATCAAACCCCGAAACATAGGTACTGTTTTCTGGTCAAAGTGACCCGTTACATTTCACGTCAAAACTCGTTTTCGACCCAAAAACTCATAAAAAATACATCAAATATGCCTTATAATTTCATACTAATCCTACTTTAACATAATTATCATAATATACCAACGCCGCTAGTTTCAATCGATTTCATCACATGTATACATATTTACGAAAATCAATCAAGTAAACGAAATAATCGAAATAGATATAAAAAGGAGGGCTCACAAAGCTATACGAAGCAAGGTCGGAAAAAAAAAGAGTTCGCCTCGTCCCTCTCGAATCCTAGCCGCGGCTCACACCCCAAACAAACCGAACCAAACTTCCAAACCAAACTCTAAGAATATGAGAACACTTGTATGTTTGTTAAAAAAAATGAAAGTTATGGATTGATTAAGGTTGTTTTAATTGGGACGTGGCTAGGAGGAGGAAAACAAAGAGATAGTTAATTTTTTTTTAAATGTGTTGTGTTTATTTCTTACTAGTATAAGTCCTCATATCATACAAGTAGCTAGTCATAATACTTGCATAACTTGACCAAGACCATAAGGAAAACATGGAGAGTGATTTAAGGGGAAAAAGTGGTCAAAAGAGACATAAGTTTTAATGAATGAAAGATTGTACATATATGTCTAGCTTCTTGCTAGTGTTTCTAATAAAGTTGCCGTTAAAAAAAAAAGTTGATATTGTAAACTCTTTTGTCCCCTATTATTGTTGATGTTGCCGTGGGATGGGGGAGGCAAAAGAGAGAACATGATGACTTTTGATATATTGCATAATATTTAGACATTTACTTGTATCACTTGAACTTAAAAGTGTAAAGGTAAATGTATACTTGTAATACTTGTAATGTGTATGCATTGGTTTATTTATTTCAAGATAAATTCAGCCAAGTTGATACATATGGGTGCATTTTTATAAAACTTTGAGTATTTGGTACAATTGTGGGTATTTGTTGAAGCGTAGAAAAGTTTTGGTGGTTCCGTGAATGCCTAAACGTAATTTATCGCGAAACGCAAATGCTTTACGTAACCAATAAAAATAAAATATAAAAAGTCAATTATTACTTTCGAAAAAATAAGAAAAATGTTTTTTATCGTTTGTATAATGTTATCAAATAAGTAGGTCAATCGTCTTGTAAAATAATATTTACAATTTAAAACTCATATAAATGATTCTAAAATGTTTCGCAAATTTTTTATTAAAAACGAACCAACACTATTCATATCAGGAAATAGTGTATAAAAATCATATTTCTCTTGTTTTATTTTTAGCTTACGCGATTTAATTATGTAATAAGAATTAAAAGTAAACGCGTACGAGACTAAAATAAATAGTGAATTAAATAGCGTCGTAAATGACCTGAAAATACGAAATGTTACACTTGGTGCTAAAGAATAGTTTGGTCCCCTCTTTTGCTTACTCCATTCATACGAACAAAACACACACACTTAACTAATGAGTGTGTGCTTGACTAGTCAACAAACAAGTAACCAAAAACCCTACATCTTGCATTATAAATACATCATATTCTAACACTTAGGGTTCCTATTATTTTCTAGCAACCAAAAGTTCAACATATCTCCATTTCTCTCCTTCTTTGGCCATGGCAAGAACACAAGACCCAAGAGGGGTCTTTGCCTTTTATTTTTCTTATAACTCAAGTGTTCCAATCTCATATTTAAGGTTATCTAAGGTGTGCGCAAGAGTTATTTCATCCATTTTCAAGATTATTCAAGAATCATAAACCTAGAGTTTCATCTATATTTTAGGGGTTTATCAAGATCTTGGTGGGTTTATATATTTATGGTGTTTTTATCTCGATTCATCGCTATTGTAAGCTTATTCTTGAACCCTTCTATTTCTTGTTTTTATTATACTTTTGGTTTGGATCCATGTGTTTGTGAAACTTTTATAAAAGAAAGTGAAATAAGTTTTATGAATCTTTTAAAAATGAAAGTATCTTGAGATAAGTTTTGTTAGTTGGTAAGAATGAGTGAGCTTGTGTGTTGCAACAAAGATGATGATGGGATTATGATATATTAAGAGTGGATTTTGTTGGTTGAATTAGTAGTGAACGGGGTTAGGTTAGTATAAGCACTATTGTGAAGTTTGGATGGATTTATGGAGGCGTTTGC
>BQNB010153640.1:0-11143 GCA_026074375.1 Tanacetum coccineum
CAATGTCATAAATACATACTTAGAAAACAAAAAAATTCAATCCCCTTGGACTAATTACCTCGAAAAGTAGCTAAGTGTTCATCTAAGAGGATTAAAAAATCACTAGTTTTGAAAAGCCCCCGTTTTACCATTTTTATAAATATACAAACACTTACTATTATTATTATTATTATTATTATTATTATTATTATTATTTCAATCATAACTTTAAGGATCACGGAACAAGAAACACAAAAAGGATAAATTCATCGTCCTTGATTTTTCACCCGCCCCAAACCAAGCTTAAAAATGAAATCATTGTTAAATACAAGTTAAGATGCTAACACTACTCATAAATGGTAATTGTGTACGCATAGCAACTTTCCGCTCCCTTATTCCTAAATCCTCTAAGAATTTTATTTATTTTTGGCGACAAATTAATTAAGTCCTTATTCATATAAAGTACACCCGGTTTAGACCATAATTAGTTATCCTTTCCTAAAGAGACGATATGGTGAGAATAAGGTCCACATTAAAATTCTAATTTCGCATAATTAAGGGGTTATCCTTTTTATTTCATCTGAAACAACTCAACTACGAGTCCAGAGACGGAGGCTTTATTTAGATAACCCCAAAGTCAAAATTTGGCTTAATTCTTATTATTATTGTTGCAACATTATTAAACCTTGGTCCTTTAAAAAACTGACACATCGGGTGTCCTAACCGACAAGAGCCAGTAGTCTTATTTTGACCTCGGTAATTTCCTCGACCTTTTAGAAGGCTGCAACATCGGGAGCGAACCGACCAGATGCAGCAAACTTTTATCAGTCTCGAATTTATTATTCTTACTATGGGCCTTCTTTTGAAGACTGCCACATCGGCAGCGAACCGACCAGAGACAGTAAACTTTTATCAGCCCACAGTTTTTATTATTATTATTACCTCCACCCTTTAAACGACTGTCACATCGGTATGCGAGCCGACCATGATCCAGAAGTCTTATTTCGGCTTCGGTTTATTATTATTATTATTCTAGCCAAATTTCAAGTCCTGTGGTCTTTTAACTACCTAGACAACGGTAGCGAGACGTCAGGAATCGGTAGCCTATTTCCCCACAACACTAACAAAACCTCGATGTGTACCTTAATTTCACCAAAAGGAATCTCTACGAAGGGATTTAAACTAAGAATCGTAAAAACCAAAGTAACTTTATTTATTAAACAATTATATAATATTTATTAAGCTGATGAGAGCAAAAAATCACAATTAACCTCTATGAGATCTAAAAAGATCCAACTACTCCATGTTTAGCATCTCAACTTATATAAAACTCTATCATTTTTTGTTCTTCGCAAATTTAAAAAATCTTACTAAAAGATTCAGCGAATGCTTTTACGTCTAATAAAAACAAGCTTATCATATTAAGGTCTATCCTGGGAAACTTGCAAAACTCTTGCTTTTTCAAAGGCTAGAATTCGCGTTATAAGCTTCTTGTATTATAAGACTAGCAAAAACTTAAATTGTATATAAATGTTAAGGGGTAAAGCTTAGTAGCGAACAATGAGGTTCGATCAAGTCAAAATTTATACTTAATTATAAAAAAAAATTGGGTCCAATCGCTTATTTTATTTTTGAAAAACTTTTAAATTTGGCTTAAAAATCAAATATTTTTTTTACTATTTATGTGGAAAAAACGGGGTTACGTGAGACAAGGAAAATGATAGTAAGATCAAATCGAAAGATCCTCCTCTTACTAGAACTAAACATTGTCCTCATGTTTAAAAGGGTCTCTACCGTAATCTAAAGCCATTTATTAATTATGCTAATGATTAAACGTTAATCATAGATCTATGATATCGGATTCCCATATATAAGCATGCAAAGGATTGAAGATAGAGTGAACGATGGAAAAAACCACAAGCACGGGATTCTTCATAATCCGGGCAATCTTGGACATAAAACACAAATCACAAAACACGAGAAAGGAAGAGGCGAGCCTCCTCACATCACACTTATTAATAAATAAAAGAAAAAGAAAGCAATACAAACGGGTTGCCTCCCGAGAAGCGCTTGTTTTTGTGCGACTCTCTAGCTTGACTCTCACCATAAGTTGTGATATTAGGGACGATACATGTGGAAGAGAACTTCCATTCGGACTTTCATTCAAGATGTTTAGATAAACATTGAAGCACATGAAAGTTTCACTCTGATGAGATACCACCGGATCAAGAGAAGAAAAATGATAGGCGGAGATGCCAGGGTCAAAAATGATATCCTCACTCCCGGAGGAGAGAGAAAGGAGAATTCCATCGAATAAGTGAAATAAGGAAGAAAAATTCGGCATAACATATTGTGAGGGTAATGATACATGGTGATCTCAAGGTAATCTCACTTATCGGTAGAGAAATTTTTTCTCATGAATCCTATGGTCAAAAAACTTTGATCAACTCTTCAAATCTGCATTATTACGGTTCATCCTTTAATCTTCTTGTGTCATGATCCAAAAAAATTCCTAGAATCGGAGGATATAAGTTCCCTCAAAATGAAGTTCTTTTAGAGGGAGAGGAAATGATATATCATCATTTAGTAACTTCTCGAGTAGAAGAATGTCTCCTTCCGGATCAAAATCGGCACCATCAATTTGAATCACTTTAAGACAAGCTTAAATCTCATCAAATTCGCCTCCTGGGTCGAAACACTCATCCTCGTTAGCATCGTGAAAGAGGTGTGACTAACAAAGGCAGGTATAGATTCTTGTTCTCGATGTCCTATAACACCTCATCAAACGAGGATTTACGTCCTAGCGATATATTTCGTTATCAAATTTCGAAAAGAGGGTTCAGTAAATTTAACATTACTCTTCCGGAAGTCCTCTACAGATTGTGACTTCATCATCACTAGAGGTAAAATTCTTCATTTGATCGAAGAGAGGGTTAGAGAAAGTTACAGATTCCCGTATGGAACGTAATAGAAGTGTAATCACACGGAGGCAAATCACAATCACTATCACTCTCGGAAGTATCCTCGGACTCACTTGGGATTGGAACAAGGTCCTCAACACTAGACTTTATGAATTCGTTCGATTCCTTTTCAGGAATAGTGCTAAAGATCTTTCCCCCATGATAAGAGGTCCTTAGGCTCAAAGTCCGATACAAACGGTTGTGATTGCAATAGACGTGTTGGTATTTGAGGAAACTGTTGGATAATATTGTAAAAGACTTAATTTACTGGTAAGGTATAACTGTTAGTCTCTACTGAATGCATTTGTTAGTTTCTGCCAATTACTATGTTAAGTCTTGGTAGTTCTAAAGTTAGTAAGTTAAGTTGGCAGTAGTACTATAGTTAGTACTTGGTCGTGTTTAGTTTATGTATGTTTATGTAACAGAATAGCTTATCTTAGAGATATATTAGAAAAGGATAAAAAGTATTATCCTTTCACAACATTTGTAAAGCCTTATTTAGGGTTTCCTTGGTGTATAGAAGAGAAACCCTACGACATAGCGTTTCTAGGGATCCAAAACCTTAATAGAGATCAATAGCGAATATACAGATGTTAGTTTTACAATCTGTTCTTTTATTATTGTGTTAAGATTTCGCTATTAGCATAAGTATTCAGAGTCATTGTCTCTCAATAGTTAACTTGGATTTATTCAAGTTAGTTATTGTCATACAAAGGCTCAACAGATCCAAAACACCTTGGACCTATAAGTGGTATCAGAGCCACTAGAGGGACTTTGAGTAAGAAGAATCACAAGAATAACAAACACTTACTTTCAAGATCAAGAAAAATGTCTCACCCTGCTGATGAATTCTCCCAACACCTTAGTGATGATGATGTATCAAACCATGAAGATGCATCAGACAATGGTGATGCAACCAATAAACCAAAACAACAACAACTCATCTCTACTACAACCACTATCTCAAATATCAAACTCCCAATTCTAAAGAAGGATGTGTATGATATATGGGCCATGGAGATGGAGCATTACCTTGAATATATCGATAATGATGTTTGGAAGGTAATTCAAATGGTAAATTCTAAGACGAGAATTTCAACTGGGAAAAGATCGGTGTCATTTTGAGTACTTCCAACCAGGATTCTGCTGACAGAAATTCTTTGCTGTTGAAAAGGAGAGAAGGCTTAGAACATCTTACTTATGACAATTCCTAAGGAACATCTGAGAAGATTTCATGGAATGGACGATGGTAAAGAGATTTGGGAAGCCATCAGGACTAGGTTTGGAGGTAATAATTGCCAAATTCAGAGATGCAGAAAGTGTTCTAAACAAACAGTTTGAAGGCTTTTTCTATATTAGTTCAGAAGGTTGGAAAAAAGATGCGATAGATTTCAAAAGCTACTCTCACAGTTGGAAGCTCATGCGTGCTGAACGAAGTTTCAAATGAGGATGCCAATCATAAGTTTCTCATGGCTTTGCCTTCAGCTTGGTCAAATCTGGCAATGACAATGAGAACCAAACCAGAAATTGACACACTATCCATTGATGACTTGTACAATAATGTTAGGGTTTTTGAACAAGAAATCAAAGGTGCATCAAAGACATTTACCAGTGCTCAAAATGTTGCTTTTGTTTCACAAAGCAGGAGCAGCACTAATAAGGTTAAGTCTGGTCTTACTGGTACCTTCAGTACTTGCAATCATTCTACTTTTTTTCCAAAGTATACTAGAAATGAGACCGCTTCCTGCTGGTTTGCTGATGAAGTTTTTTATTCACTTTTTGCTAAACAATCTGAAGATTGGGACTTGCTTCATGAAGAATAGAACAGATGATGATATCGGACAATGAGGAGATGGCCATAAACTGGCAGCTTAAGCAATGATTGCTATTCGATATGAGAAGTTTCTACAAACGAACTACTGGAAGGAGAAGGTCCGGATTGATGGAAAACAAACCTGTTGATTTTGACAAAAAGATGTTGAATGTTTCAAATGTCACAACATCTGGTCATTTTGCTAGAGAATGCCCATACAGGTGGACAAAATGATGGAAAGAGAGAGACTTCTTTTTATCAAGATCAAGGATGCTAGAAAGAAGGAGGCATTTCAGAAACTATCTGCTGACTATTCGATGATGGTGTTGTCAATTGGAGAGAACTTACAGACAATCACGCACTCATGGCCATCAGCTCAAATAATGAGGTTATCATTATGTTTATAACTTGCATTGACTTCATATAATAAGGCTCTAAAACACTTTGTGATGAACTAATGTATCTGTTAGGTGAACAAGAAGCAAATAATTGCCTATACTCTAGCTGATAGAAATTAGAAGCTCATGTTGTTACCTTTTCAAAGCAGCATTTATCTTAACATGAAACAGCTTCTATTTCAAGCAAATGAAATTACATGCAAAAGATGAAAAGCTTAAAAAAATATAGGGGAATAGCGATGAAAGCTGTAAAAGAAAAGGAAAAATTGCAGAAAACAGTAGATTCATGGAAATTCTTCTAAAAACCTTTGGAAATTAGTTGATTCAGGTATGACTTCAATAGTAAGTTTGCTAGGATATGAAATACAATCAAAACAATTGAGTGTTTTAAGCTATGAGGAAGGAAATGAATCGTATGTATTTAACGTGTTACAGAAGCAGATATTTCTTAACAAACCTTTATACAGTAGATTTTAAGACTGAAATTCAAAGGGTTCCACATCCATTAACGGGAGACTTACTCTAACCACTAAGGGAAATTGATGATTCTTTGTATGTTTATGGTAAAGGACCGCAAAAAGCTGACATTTGTGAATCAGATGGACAATTCACTGAGCATTCTTCTGTCATCAAATGCAGTGAAGGATCTTTTGGAAATCCCTTGAGCACTCTTATGAGGTCAGAATCAGAAAGTATAGTTACCATATTGAGATGTCTACATCTAAGTCTGGTACAGCATGAAAAGTGTGTCTAAATCAAAAGAAGTTGGTTGAAATAGTTGTGTTGAGAACACACGTAAAAACTCCTTGGAAACAAATGAAAAATCAAGAGACACATGAAGTTAAAGGAAAGAATTGGAATGAAATGATGAAAAGAAAAAACTAGGGGAAGGTTACGCTTTTCATCAAGAAAAAGTGTTTTGTTTGTGGCAGCCTAAGTCATTTGATCAAAGATTGTGACTATTTTGAAAGAAACATGGCAGAAAGGCTGAGTCTAAGAAACAAAGGGTTTTTTAATACTGGTAACAGGGTGGCAAAACCAGCATGGAACAATGCAAACAGGGTTAATCGTGCTAATAATTTTGTACCTAGAACAATACAACTTAATGCTGTTAGGGCATTTGTTAATACCGGTAGGGCAAATATTAATTCTGGTAGGGCAAATATTAATACTGTTAGGGCAAATGTTAATTCTGTTAGGCAAATGTTAATTCTGTTAGGCAAAATGTTAATTCTGTCAGGACTAATATTAATACTGTTAGATCTAAACAACCAATACCTACCAATAACACAAACAATTTTAGTCTTGTAAGACCCTAGGTGAATAAGTTTAATCAAAGAAGTTATTTTTAAAATCACATTCACCTGTGAGAAGACCCATTGTTAGAAATACAGCAAGAATGACTTATTCTCATGATGTAAAGGGAAATTGGGGCACTGCTGTTAAGACCTCAGCATGTTATAATTGGAGGAACTCTAGACCAAACTCCAATTGTGATAGTGGAGCAACTTTTATTAGAACTGTGAATGCTAAAGGTCTACAAGGCAGACCCAAGCCTGAAAAGGCATGGGTCCCTAAGAGAAACTAATTTCTCTTTTTCATGTGCAGGATCATCCACTCAAGAACATGGGAGATAGAGGTATATTTGATAGTGTATGCTCAGGGCACATGACTGGTAACAAGGATCACCTAGATGATTTGAGAATTCAAAGGGGGATCTGTTACTTTGGAGGTAGCAAGGTTAATAATGGTAAAAGAGGTCAAAAAGCTGGAAAAACAACGGTTAGTATAGGAACTATATCAAACAGGAAGATGGTTCTAAAGTGACTCACGAGAGTGAAGATGACTGCTAATTATTACAAACAAGGATGACTTTAGGGGAATAGGATGTTTGAAATCAATAGGGAAAAGATTAGGGGAGGAGACATTTAGTCCAAGTGGTTTGCAGGCTGCTGAGACCTTAGTGCAGGTGGCTTCTCAAAAGACTAAGACTTATACTAGGAAAGTTAAGTCTGGTCTCAAGAAGAAATTGGATGTTGGAGTTAGTTCTGGTGATAGAAAGTCTGCTTTTGAAAAGTTTAAGTCTGCTAGTGAGGAGATTGAGCTTGGTTTCACAATATTAGTTCTGGTGATGTCAGAGTCAGCCATAGAAAAGGAAAGGAAAGTACTTGAAGAACAACCTTAGCTAAAGATCAAAGAATAGATTAGAGAAGAGGATAGCCAGCTTTAGCAGAGATTGCAGAATTCAAGCTCAAGAAGGAAGCTGAAATTGAAAGAAAGCTGAACTTCAAAGATTTAGATGAATTGACTGCTAAAGATGCTTGAATGATGAGTTTTTTGAAATGCTGAACAACAAAAGAGAAAAGAGCTGCTGAAGTTCAAAACAAGCTAATATTATACAGAAGAAAGATTGGGATGTTAATCAGAGCAAAGGATGGAATTTTAGCAGCGAGCACATAATTGAGAAAAAGTGTTTTTGGTACTGATATTGATGACTGAGGATTATGCCAAGAAAATGGTTGAGTTAGTTGAGAAAAGAAGAAGGGAGATTAGAGAACAAAAGCTGAAAGCAAAGAAGAATAAGCCAATGACCCAAGCTGAACAGAGAAACTACATGATGAACTATGTCAGAAGTCACAATGCTTTT
This sequence comes from Tanacetum coccineum, assembly GCA_026074375.1. Classification (NCBI taxonomy): domain Eukaryota; kingdom Viridiplantae; phylum Streptophyta; class Magnoliopsida; order Asterales; family Asteraceae; genus Tanacetum; species Tanacetum coccineum. Next base: position 7,798 of record BQNB010153640.1, read on the forward strand.
CAGTCAAGGTTCATGGTCTTGGACAATCCTTCAACTTTAAGAAGGTGTCTTTTGAGGAATCCACAACTCAAGGTAAAAATTTGTGCAGAACTATCTGAGCATAGAAATTTTATTCCTTGTTGGCTGAAAAAGAGAAAGAAAGTTTGAAAAGTTTGGTGAAACTCTTCTAGGTGCTGAGAAAACGAAGCAGAAAGGTATTGGAGGTTGAAGAGATTCCTATACCTGGATCTGCCAAGTTTTAACTTGTGGACGAGAAAGAGAAGAGATTGAGGTCAAGCAACCAGTTCTAAAAAAGAGTAGGAGAAAGTCAAGGCTAGAAAAGGGATTGGTTTGCATACTTCTACAAAACCTGAATCTGGGAGAAGTTGATATTACTATCCTTCCAAGATTGTGGAATTAGAAGATTCTTAGACATGAGGTAAATGTTATTGTCACCCTATCAGAGCAAGAATCAAAGGGATTAAGTGTTTGTGAATTTTGGAGCAATGCTGCATATATCTCAGAGAAGATTTAGTTGTTTGTATAAAAATTATGTTGCAATAAGAACTACTGCTTATAGTCCGGAAGAAGTTTTGGAGAGTGCATTTTGCTGAAAATCTTAGGACTGTTTGATCCACCAAAGTGAAGATACTGTGTGGAGTTTACTATGCTCATTCCTAAGTGAATTGGATGATATTATGATTCATGTAATGTTCATGTTGAACTTTACATACACAACAAACCATTTATATGTTGCTGAGATGGTCATATCCCTTGTCAGAAGAGTGCTGCAGTATGAAGCCTCCTCACGTCACACTTATTCATAATTATTATACTAATATATTACTACTATGGATAAGCATGGGTTGCCACCCACGAAGCGCTTGTTTTTGTGCGAGTCTCTAGCTTGACTCTCCCCATATCATCGTGATATTAGGGACGAAACATGTGGAAGAGCAAACTTCCATCGGACTTTCATATACTACCGGCTCTAAGGAATAAAAACTATAAACGGAGATGTCGGGGTCAAAAATGATATCCTCACTCCCAGAGGAAGAGAAGAATCCATCGGATAGGTGAAATAAGGAAGAAAGATTTGGATAACATATGTGAGGTAAAGATAATGGCGATCCTCAAAGGGTAATTTCACATATGTTAGAGAAAAAGTTTTCTCATGAATCCCAGGGTCGAAAACTTTGACCATACTCTTCAAATCTTCATTATCAGGTTCATCCTTTAAGTTCTTCGGGTCATGATCTAAAAATGCCTCAGGAGGGAGATTAGGGATAATGTCATCAACAAGCAGACTCTCAAGATAAATTATATCTCCCTCCGAATCGTGATAACCGTTCTCAATATCCGTAGAAATATCCATATCTATAAAAGCATCGATCTTATCAATTTCGCCTCCTGGGTCGAAACACTCATCCTCATTAGCATCGAAAAGAGGTGTGACAAGCAAAGCCGGCTCATCAAGGTTAGAAACATAAGAGTCCTTACTCTCTATGTCCTCTAACACCTCATCAAAAAGAGGATTTACGTCACTAGAGATATATTCATCATCGAATTCGAAAAGAGGGTTCGATTAAATTTTAACATTATCTTTTAGAACGTCTTCATCGGTTAGTGACTCGTCATCACTAGAAGTAAAATCATCATTTGAATCGAAGAGAGGGTTAGAGAAAGTCACGGATTTTTCCTCAGAAACGTTAATGGGAGAGAAATCATTACACGAAGGTAAATCACACTCACTATCACTCCTGGATGTATCCTCGGACTCACTTGGGATTGGAACAAGGTCCTCAACACTAGACTTTATTACTTCGTCCGATTCATTTTCAGGAATAGTGCTAAGATCCTCATCCCCCATGATGAGAGAGTCCTCGGGCTCCAAAGTCGGTAAAACGGGTGTGATTGCAATAGACGGAGGTATTTGAGAAACAATTTCATTCAAAGGAATAGTACTCTCCTCGTAATCATCGTCATCATAAAAAGAATTGAAACGTCGCGAAGGCTCGGTAGTATAAGTACTAAGATTAGCCGCCTGCTCTAGTTGCCGAAGCTCTTTCTTTTTATTAATTTCAATACTCATTCCATTGAATTTTCCCTTAAGCTCATCAATCTTAATTTCACATTCCCTTCTATAACGAATATCTATTCTCTCATTACGATAATCTTTAATCTGAATTTGATTAATTATACTTTGCATTTCATCTAAATACTGCTGCTTTAGATCCTTCATATCTTGGATACTCATTTCTTGAGGAGGTGATTGATCGATGGGATACTGTGAGGGTTGGTCAAAACCGGAATAGCTAGGATTAGGCTCAAAGTAGTTTTGATTCATCGGTTGACACTGAAAACTTTCATGAGGACCCCCACAGTTTTCACAACAAAGATATTGTTGTGGAAAACTCGGTGAATTTTGTGGATAATAATTATCACCAAAGTTTTGATTGTAAAACGGTTCCTGCTCATAGACAAGCGGTACCCGTGGTGGACAATCATAACCATAATGAGCGTCGTTCCCACATAATTCACACGAGTATGATTCGTGCTGGGGTTGTGGAGGGTGGTTGAAAACGTTTGGAGGATCATTGAAAGAGTTCGGATTAGGAGCATCAATGGATGAATTTCCATCTCTTGAAGCGCAAAACCAGCAAAATCCTTCTCTAAGACCATATCCACACCACTTGCAAGTACACCGTTGACAACGTACACCATCTTCTAACGGATCTCCATACCCAAAACAATGAAATTGGTCGAACGAAGATGTTTGGGGTTGTGAAGGTGGGTAGGAAAAATCGGGTGTTTCATCATTTGAAATGGGATAGGGGTTACAGACAAACTCGTCTCCGAAACTCACATTGGTACAACGCCGACAATTTCCACCGTTAAACGGACCTCCACACCACGAGCACCTTGAAAACCAAGACATGTTGAAGAATTATAGGATAAGAGGGTAAAGAGAATAAGAATTAAACGAATAAGAGGATAGAGAAGAATATTTATAGATTTTTCAAATAAAACATAAGGAAAAGAAATAATAAAAATAAGAAAGAGAAAAAAATTTAGTAACCGAAAGTCAAAGGTGTACGGTAGCCTCTCTAGATAACCCACAAAGAAGCGGAAGAGCGGGTAAGCGCGAAGCGTTTTAAAAATCATCTCCTTTCGGATCGAAGTTCGTAGGATCGACCCTCCTTATACCTCTCTTATAGTTTGTTAACTAAAGATGAGCCGAAACGACAATTATCAAATGGTCATTTTTAATATTAAAATAAAAGAAAATAAGAATAGAATTTTTGGGTTTTTTTTATATATAACCCGAAAACTTTCACGAGGAAAGGATCTTCAAGGCTCAAACACA
>BQNB010153641.1:2354-15619 GCA_026074375.1 Tanacetum coccineum
GAGATGTTAGTGCTTCAACTTGTTACTTTGGTGTTACTGTTTTGACTTCTGTTTTTTGATGAACAAATTGCTTACACTTGGGACTTAGTTGACTGTGGTGTAGAAATTCATACCATCACTATCCTGGAGGGAGAAAAGTGCATTTTCGGGACTTATTGACTTTGGTGCTACGGTTTTGACTTTATAAAAGGGATAAGGTGTGTACTTAGGGTATTGAGCTTTATACAACATGACTGGGATGCTTCCTAAGTGAGACGATGTTGATGATATCATCCTTTCCCACAGAGTATCCTAAATGAGAAAGGTCTTTGAGAAGACTAGTGTATTAATTCTTATCAGTCTCAGGGGTTTCTGTTTAGGAGGGATGTTAGGAATATAAAAATCCTAGGAAAGTATCGGTCACTCCATAGATAACTATCGTTAGCTCGTTTAATTATTTTTAGAACCTTAATATGCAATGTTAGGAAAAGTCTATGGAATCCCATGTAAGCCCATCTATGGCCGGCCTCATTAGGTTATTTATACACCTCTCCATGCCTTGGAGAGGTGGTTGGTTGTTTATTTTTCACACATTAATACAAGTTCTCTTATATGTTTACTTTCTCTCTCTAAGTGTTCATCCAACCCTCTCTCTCTCACTAAAACAATCTCTTTCCCTCTCATATAGTGTGTTATTAGATTAGTCTTCAATTGGTATCAAGAGCCATGGAGTGGTTTGTTTAGATTTTGTGTTTATTGTTTTTGTTCGTGCGTTTTACTACTAAAAAGGCCTCGTCTCTTTGATTTTTTTCTTATTTTCTAAGCTTAAGTTCCACACTAAAAGATCATTCACATAGGTAGCTTTGATCTAGTATCCTTGGATATAGGTGTGTGTGCTTAGATTCATAGAAAAATCTCTTATTTTGTGTCATTTGGGTTCGTTAGCTTTATAGAGAAATTTTTTGGCTTAAAAACCTTAAAGTTTTCATTTTTCGTGTCCCTATAGGCTTAGTAACACTTTTTGTACAAAAATTTTCAAAAAATAATCGTCAAAAAAGTTTCTTTTTGAGTTTTGAAAAAGTGGGTTTCATGAAACAACCGAACTAGTCAATTTCAGTATGTGCCGAACTAGTTTCTATCAGTGATAACTGATCTGGTTTACTTCAATGTGTGCCGATCTAGTTTATTTCAGTGTGTCCCGAGCTAGACTACAACAGTGATAATCGAACTAGTCAATTTTAGTGTGTGCCGAACTAGTTTCTATCATGGATAACCGATCTAGTCTATTTCAGTGTGTGTCGATCTAGTGTATTTCAGTGTGTGCCGATCTAGACTACAACAGTGATAACCAAACTAGTCAATTTCAGTGTGCGCCGAACTAGTTTATATCAGGGATAACCAATCTAGTCTATTTTAGTGTGTGTCGGTCTAGTTTATTTCAGTGTGTGCCGATCTAGACTACAACAGTGATAACCGATCTAGTCTATATTCAGTGTGAACCAAACTAGTCATTTCTCAAAGACCACCGAACTAGTCAAGATTAATAGAAACCGAACAACTCACATTTCCAAATTATACGGTTCATTTCTTTGACTTGTAAAATCCCGTGAAACATTAACTAGTTTTCCCGGTTTTGTCAAGAATTGTAAAATCCCGTGTAGTTTCAAGAATTAAAACTCTTAAAAGACAACTTAATCAAACACAATTTCTTTCTACCACCGTTCGATCCGACAATAATCTTTTAACATACAAATTTCTCAATGACGACTCTTGCTGACAAAGCAATTCTGTCGGGTGCTGACAATCGTCCACCTATGTTGGAAAAAGATATGTACGATTCTTGGAAAAGCAGAATGGAGCTATATATGATGAATAGACAACATGGAAGAATGATTCTTGAATCCGTTGAAAATGGTCCACTCATCTGGCCTTCAATTGAGGAAAATGGAGTGACAAGACCAAAGAAATATTCTGAGTTATCTGCTACGGAAGCAATTCAAGCTGATTGTGATATCAAGGCAACAAATATCATTCTCCAAGGACTACCACCTGAGGTCTATGCATTGGTTAGCAATCATAAAGTCGCCAAGGAACTTTGGGAAAGAATTCAACTTCTCATGCAAGGAACTTCATTGACGAAACAAGAAAGAGAGTGTAAGCTTTATGATGAATTCGATAAGTTTGCTTATAAGAAGGGGGAAACACTACGTGATTTCTACTTGAGATTTTCACTGCTACTCAATGACATGAACATCTACAATATGAAACTGGAACAATTTCAAGTGAACACCAAGTTTTTGAATACTCTTCCTCCTGAGTGGAGCAAATTTGTGACAGATGTCAAACTGGTTCGGGATTTGCACACAACTAACATTGATCAGCTTCATGCTTACTTAGGACAACATGAATTTCATGCAAATGAGGTTCGTTTAATGCATGAATGCAACTCAGATCTTCTTGCATTGGTTGCAACCCATTAGATGACCTAGTCTCCTTATACAACTCATCACCAAAACTCTTAATTTCAACCATAAGTCTTACTATATCAGTCTCCACATCATGGTTCACCTTATCAGTCTCAACAATACTCAAACAATCAATCGTCAACACATCTTTCAATCACTTATCCATCTAATGATTATCAATCATTAGTTTACCACAAACTGTTATTCTACCACCATTAGCCAACCCCCAATTGGAATATGCTCCCACAGTTTAAACCAAGCAACAACAACAACCTGAATTTCCCAAAAAGACTTAGGTCTAACTTTTCCAGTGTTCCATAAAGGTGATAAAATTCCAAAAGACCCATTATGCCATCAATCACATGATGTATTTCTTGACTGCTATTGTCACTTCCGCATCTAACAACCAATAACCAGCTGATTGAATTCAACGAACCAAGGCAATAAACTACCATAAAAGATGGGATAGTGACCTTATAAATTAGTTTCAGGGGAAGACACACTTCTTTATATGCTGCAGGTACATACAAGGACCTACACCCAAGAGAAAGTGGGAAAGTACTTCAGGAAATAAAGGACTGTTATTTGTTACAACTGCAAAGGGGAAGGACACATGTCAAAACAGTGCACTAAACCTAAAAGGAAATGAGGTGATTCATGTTTAAGATAAAGTGATTTGTTTGTGTTCAAGCTCAGAAAATGGTCAACTCCAACATGAGATAAGAGCAGCATTATTGGCAATCTAGGCATTGCCAAAAGGTCCAAGCCACAACAGAGCCGCATTACCTGATTATGCTGCTTACTCAAGCTGGATGATTTTAGATGCATAAGACACATGATTGTATGAACTCAACACTGCCAAACGTTTGCTTTCTCATGGGCAAATTTATCTTCATTATGTTATAGATGTTCTTGCTAAGGACCTAATCATAAAAAAAATATAACAATAATGATAAATCAAGCTGTGCAGGCGATCCATCATACTTGAACAGTCGAATATGTGAACCATTCAGAGACTGAAATAACTAGTGATAGCAATATCATTCCTTATCTCAGTATGTGACACAATCCTCAACAGGCAACGGTTTAGAATTTCTAACTCATCTGCACAACAAGAGGCACTAATATATCTATGATTGATTAACAGAAAACCCATGTAGACTAATTGAACCAAAAAAATTCTAGACAATAAAAGTGTCAATAGATACATTCACTGCTGACTTTGAAAGAGATACTAAAGGGAACAAGTTAAAGTTTTGAAAGAAGGACAAAATGTTGATTTAAAGAGTAATGATAACATTTCAGATTCAAGTGCATAGTCTGTAGAGATTGATCGTCTTAAACAAACTCTTTCTGAACATTTAAAAGAAAAGGAAACTTTAATGCAAACAGTTACTCTTCTCAAAAATGATTTTAAGAAAGAAGAATCTAGGAACATTGATAGAGAGATTGCTTTAGAAAATAGGATAAAACACCTAGATAATATTGTTTTTAAAAGAGATCAATCTGCACAAACTGTTCACATGTTGACGAAACCTCAGTTTTTCTATGATTATACCACTAAACAAGCTTTAGGTTTTCAAAATCATTTCTATCTAAAGAAAGCTCAGCAGTTGGAACTAAAGCTTTATGATGGTAATGTCATTAAGAATACTAGTGCTATTGTGATTCCGGACTCAGAAGAGACACTAATGCTTGCTAAAGAGAGTCGTTCAAAAATGCTTTTAAAATAAAAAGATCCTATGATGTTAGAAAAGAAAGTTAATACTACACCAGTCGATTATGCTGTTCTTAACCAACTTTCTCAAGATTTTGAAACACAAATTGATCCACAAACTGAATATCTGCTGAACAAGCCTTTTGGTCCAAATTCTAGTGAAATTCTTTCGATCTGACGCGTCCTAGTAGACCCACAAGTTGAGGTTCCAAAAGAACTTCTGAAAGTACCATGATTAATAATGAGTTTGAAGAACATAAACACCATTCTTGCAGGCTGACGTGGTTGTACAAAGAAAGAACCACAGACACAACCATCATTGAGGGCTCGTAGGGGTTTGAACATACAAAAGCTTGTTTTAGGGATGAAATAATTCCAATTTGTAAAACTCTGAAGGACTATATTTACTACATTCAATCAATACTTGATTGATGAACTTTTTGAAGTCCAAAATGTCTTTCAACAAATGGAACAGGCTGTGGCACAACATCGCTAGAGTCCAAAACATTTAAGTTAAAATGACTCAAGTTTTGAAACGAAAACGAACCGACTCTTGGAACAAGTTATTACCAAAGAAATTGTGAAAAAAATTAAGAATTCTTCTGTGGATCATGCATCTGCGCATATCCATGAAAGTGAACAGTATGTCCAAACTTGAGACTGAGCATTCCCAATAAAAAGGATTTCATAGAAAAAGAGATTTACGATAAACTGTTTCAACAAGTATTTACCACTCTTGAAAAACATAGCATCACTTTAGAAGTGACCATTCTCAACTTAATCCAGGAAAATTTTTCAAAGGGACAATTCTGTTTTAAATCAAAGTGCTCCAAGTTTTGATTAATATTTTGAATTAAATGAAATGAAAGCTCAGTCGTAAGAGAAAGACATGGTCATAAAGAAGTTAAAAGAGGGAATTAAATCTCTAAGTGGTAATATGAATAAGGATAAGGTTAAGAAAGACTTATAAGAGATTGAAACAATTAATATTGAATTGGATCATAGGGTCAAAACTTATAGCAAGAATTGAACAATTGAAACAGACTTATAAGCAACTCTTATGACTCGATTGAACCAGCATGTATTCGCTACACACGAACAATGTGATGTGAGTTAATTAAATCAAGTCAAACAAAAGTCTTGGAAATTTCTGATTTAAATGGCAAAAATATCAGGGCCAAGGTTGACTATAACAGCCTAAAGGATGAAATTCAGGAAACGAAAGGAAAAGATTTAGATGATAATGTTGTTTGCACACACATTATTGATCCAGAACTCTAAAATTGCAGTGGGAGTATTTGAACCCTAATAGATGAACAATAGGTCCGCCCACTCTGATACCTTAAGCCCACTCATGAAGAAGCGGCGATTCTTAGGGAAAATAGTGAACAAGAAAAATCACAACAACTCTAAATAAATCCTTAGACTCTAACTTGTAAAATGCAACACAAATTCAGGAGTTGCATATAAAAGTCGGACAAACCAGCTAGCAATCAACACTTCAAGTGAAAAATTAGTGGCTGTGACCCAAGAACAAGGACAACAAGATTAGATTCACTGCGCCGTCACATCCCGGGAACCACAAACACCAAAAAAGCTCCTCACGAACTTAGTTTCTAACAAACCTAATGTTAAGTCTTCACAGTAGTAAAACCGTCTACTAGTGCTGAGGCGGATCACAGCCAAGAAGCAATATATAGAAACATAAATTCTGCGAACACCAAGAAAGTACTGCGAAGAATAAAGTGGAGAACCCACACTAGGAAGTTAAATCAGTTTGAAAAAATAAGAACAGTAAGATGAACCTAAAAGGAAACTGCAAATGTGCAGCATTAACAAGCTATAATGCAAATTCTTAACTTCGATGTGGTTAAGTGTAATGGATGCATGCTTCTATAAACCAGATTTGTGTGTTCTTAATTTTATTCAATGATGATAAGCTCGTAATAACTTTTTAAATTTTTAAGAAACGTTTCAAAGAGAAAGTTTGGAACCAAACAAGACAAAGTGATTCACAAATATTGATCCATTTGGAAACCTACTGTCGGACCATTCCTAAAGTAGGGAAAATGCGTACCCTTTAACTACGATTAACCACAACTCTGAAAGTTACCCCTTAGTAAACCAACAGCTCTAGAATTAGTGATACCTCTACGCCATGTAGTAACATTGGTTTACTCAAGGAAACCTAGAAATCCCAAAAACAAATGTTCCCGTAAGCAAACCTAAGAATATTAAATTTGTATCGGCTAACAAATGGAACTAGTAAATCTTGGGGATCTATAGTTATTGATGTTCCATCATCCTCTATTAAAGAATGCACGTCGTCTAAATTGATCTCTGTATTTGGACTCCGAGGCTCTCAAGCATAAAGACCGAAGATCTCTCTCAGCACCCCAATTTCTCAATAAATTTTTGGGTACAGTCAAATTTTTAGAAATGATCACGTTGCCAGATATTAGGACTATGGTGATTACAGATTGGGAAATGTTACGATATCAAAGGTTAACAATTAGAAGGACTATGACACAACATTATATCCCCGTTGGGTTAATATTATGATTCGAACCTTGAAGTTGCTTTTTGTCAACACATGCTTCATTCGTAATCTAGAAGGTGTTGATCTATTGACTGGATCTCGAGGCAACAATCTGTATACTCTTTCTCTTAGAGATATGATGGCATCCTCTCCTATATGTCTCTTGTCAAAGGCCTCAAAGACTAAGTCCTGGCTATGGCACTGACGTCTGTCTCAACTAAACTTTGGTGCAATAAAGCTTTTAGCTCGACACGGTCTTGTTTGAGGTCTTCCTAAGCTAAAGTTTGAAAAGGACCATCTGTGTTCTGCGTGTGCAATGGGCAAAAGCAAGAAGAAACCCCATAAACCTAAATCTAAAGACACCAACCAAGAAAAACTCTATCTTTTGCACATGGATCTCTATAGACCAATGCGTGTAGCAAGTGTTAATGGAAAGAAGTACATCCTCGCATTATCGTGATTACTCTCCTCGATTACAATTGGTAAAGATGCTTTAAAGATCGAAAGATAGAAGCTCTGGCTCCTAATCAAGTTTCTCAAGATAGATTCCAAAAAGATAAAAAAAAAAAAAGTATGGCTTAAAGTACTTGTCCGACGAATCAAAACAGAACATGGTACTAAATTTGTATAATCAAAACTTTGCGTGATAATATGAGAAGGTTGGGCATTTCCCATGAAACAATTTTAGCTCGCTCTCTACCGAGCAAAATGAGCGCCGTTTAAAGAGACGTAATTGTACGCAAAACTGAAGCTGCCCGCACAATGTTGATTATATTGCGAAAGCTCCGATTATTATTAAAGGCAGTAAGCAGTTCTACCCAGCAAGTTACACCCAAAATCGTTCATCAAACGTCCTTCGACATAGAAAGACACCCTAGAGTCTTTTTTACATGACAAACTACCTGACATATTGTTTGATCTAAGAGAGATAGATCTTGAAATTCCTTAGCTTATGAAAGGCTAAGTTATGTATTGAATAAATATCACAACAACTGGAAAGAAACATTTGATTGTGAATATCAAAGACATGTGTGATATCTATCAATGATACTAAGAAGAATTTCAATGAAACAATAATGAATAAGATCAATAACAAAATAGTTTACCAAACTTTCTGCCTCAATATAATACAAACACTCTTAATAGTGTTAGGGTTACAAAACCTTGAAGGTATGAAAAACTCTATGAACTTTTATACTATTTGATACATTAAACTCTATGCCCTAGGACCTTCTTTTATACACCAAGGAGTCCTAACTGGCTTACAATATTTTCCTAAGTTATCATGATCTTCTAAACAAATAACTTATACGTATCTTTTACAAAAATATCTCATACCCTTATACACATACGGTGATTCCTGACTCTCCAATCAATCTTTATCTTTTTAGCAGTTGTAATCTTTCAGAATCTTTCAGCAATTGTAACATTGTACCAGCAGCATTAACTCTTCAATACTAACAATAGTAACTTTTGTACCAGCAGCACTAAATTGAGCACAAGCACATTAACTGACTTAGAATATTTTTCTTCATTCTTCCTTACATACTATTACACTACAGTACTAACTTTACTCTAGCAAACTAACATTACTAGCATAGTAACTACCAGTAACTAATATACACTAGCATAGTAACTTATCACTACATATTAACAGAAAGTAACTAACTACATAACATATTTTTCATAAAGACTACTAAACAACATTAATTTTAGCATAGCAGTACTACACACACCTAAGCAGCAGTAACTCAAGATCATCAACAAGTCTATCTTTAAATCCTACAATCTCATCTAAACTGATATATATCTTCAAAATCATCAAGTTTCTTCTTATTAAAAGCTTCATAAACACCAGGCGGAAAGCTTCCAAATACATCATTGATACTTTATTTCTTAGTCCATGATCTTAAAAAGTTGTAGCACATTTCATTCAATGAGATCATTTGTAGCTTCTATTGAGCAGTTCTGTAATTGGTAGCATTTGTAAGGGGAATCTTTTCTCAAACCAACATAAAGAGCTCATATTTGAAAACCCACAAAGTGTACTCCACTTGAATCAAATAGCTTCCAAACTATCATTTTGTTTCCTTGTATATACCTCCACACTAGATCTTCTACATGATGTTCGAACATTATCTTCGGATCACCCCATAGTACTCTCTCATAGCCCTCTTCTGGTCTTGTAAACCCATGCCTAAGCATTAACAAATTTCATAGAGTATTCTAAATCTTCTCTGTCCAAAGTTTTTCTAAGCATAATAATATGGTTTGAGTACCTCTTTGACCTTCCATCAGCTCTTATAATTTGATAGATGCTGATCTTTCCTTCTTTGATGATCTTGTAATCAACAATGCTTGGAGGTTTAGTAGATAAAGGAATAGCATCAATTGCTTACACTTCTTCATATAGAAAAAAACATCAAAGCTCTTTACATCATAGCTTCTCTTGGATCATCTTATATCTTTTGCTTCTTAGCCTTTTGTTCTATATCTCATCACCTCTCTTTAGAACTACCTCTTGTGCCATCTTTGCTTTATCTTCATCAGCTTTCCTCTCACCAACACAATATCCAAATCAACAACATGTTTACCCTTGTCATGGCTTTATCAAATAACTTCTAAATTTCTACAAATGACTTGTTCTTCAATTGACTTTGCTTGTAACCAGAGCCATGTTTTCACATATTTAACATTGAGTAGACTTTTCTATTGTGCTGTATTGGTGGCTTGTTCCTCTTCTCTATAAGCCTTAACGCTACAAAGTGTTTCTTTCTCTTTTCCAAGATTTCTATATACAATATTGCCTTGTCTTCATCTGTCAATTCTTCTTGCTCTCTTGCTTGCAATCTTTCAGCTAATAACCTATCAGCATCCATCATTGCTTGTGTGTTATCCCATGATTCAATTAAAGCTATGTTGGCTTCTTCTTCCTTTTGTCTTACAAGCCTTTCTTCTTCCAATTCAGTTTGTAATTGAGCTTGAACATTTAGAGCAACCTCTTGATCATACATAATCTGATCCTTCTTCTTTAAAGACTTCTCAAGCTTAGTGATTTTCGCCTTGCCTTTGTCATGTGAAGGTTTTGATGCAATTGGTGTTGTTGTTGTTTCACTTGGCCTTTGAATCATAACCCCTCTGACTTTGGGTTTTACAGCTTTGATCTCTATAAAAGTTTGAGCCAAGGTCAATTCATCAACAGTTGTTGTTATAGCACTATCAGTAGTAACTTCAACACTAGCAGTAGTAACTACTTCACCACCCCCCCACCCCCCCCCCCCCATGGGGGGGGTGGGGGGGGGGGGGGGGGGGCGGGGGGGGGGGGGGGGGGGGGGGGGGGGGGGGGGGGCCCCCCAACCCCCCCCCCCCCCCCCCCCATATAACAGGATCAGCAGACTAACCTCCTTCTCAACCCATCCTAGTTTTGGTAAATACTTCTCACCATCAAGATACCTGTATCAAACATTTCTTCATCATTCCTCCCCTCAGTCTTATTAACCAATGTAACTCCTTCATCAGCATCAATACTATCAATTATCCTCCCCTATTTGGATGCATCCTCCTGATCACCCAAACTGGCTTCATCAGAGGATTCTAACCTTCTAGATGAACCAACCTTCCTTAACCTTTTAATCCATGGAGTTCTTCACTTATTCCTCCTCTCTAACTTCTTGAACCTCTTCTTTAGACTAGCAATTTCACTATATTGAGAAGTCTTGGCCTTCTCGAAATCAAGAACCTTCTTTTGTAAGTTGGTACATAAATTCATCAATTCAGTAAGTTTTAGTCTATCCTCACCACTGAGTAGTGGATCATTGGAATGTGTAGGTACACTTTCCACATTTTCAGTCTCATCTGTCATAGGTTTTGTAGGACCACTAGGTTGAGAAACTTCAGTGTCCTTCCTCTGTTTCCTCCTAGGTTATTTCTATGAGGAGTGATGTAGATGGTTGAGTAATAGTGGGGGGTGTTGATGGGATCAGTGGGATTAGCTGAACCTTCACCCATTTCTTCCTGACTTGAACCATCATTGTTTGAAATAAAGGTGTGATTGTTCCAAAAAACCTTTTCCTACTCCTTCAATGTTATCAAAAATATGCTTATGTTAAAGGAGTAACATAAATCATTTATGATGTGACATATCCCCGACTTGTTGATTAACAAATACTTGCACAAACCTTGGATACATCTAGAATTTAACCATACTATCCACATTCTTCACCATACTATCAAAGATATACTTGGAAAAGTTAAATTTTTGGTTTGTGACTAAGCAGATAATTATAGAAGCCATAGTGTTACTGAATTCGTTCCATGCAGTAGTCTTAGCACTTAGGCATTGCAAAATTGTATGAATCAAAAACTTCCATCGAAGAGAAACGAAAGCTTTATAAAATGTAAGCTTTTGAGTAAGTTTTTCATACCCCATTCTTGTCAGTTCTTCAAAAATGTAGAAAAAAGTGGGTAGACATTCAAAACCTTCATCCTCTTCTAGATTTGAAGATCTCTCCTTATAGTGGATTCAATTATGATCACCTTCTTCTTATCCACTAGGGCTTGCAATTGCACTTCCTCATTAACCGTTTTTGCTTTGACAGTATCCCAGAACTATTTAATACATGAACAATAGACTGTAGGATTAATAGTTAAAGCATTTTTGATAGGGTTGCATTCAGAAAATCAACTATCTCCTCAAACCCTTCACTTTTAATGTGTTTTCATCCCTAAAATGCAACTAACTAATGAGAATCAGCAAACTTTAGATTCCCACAAAAATGTTGGATTTTTAATGAAATATGATGAAAATTGAGTTAGGGTTTCTGAATAAGAGTATATGAAAGATAAAAATCCGATTGAATGAGTGATTGAAAACCCTAATCGAAGTATTTATGAAAATTACCCTCAACACCAATAACGTTTACCAGCAATTGTAAGTTTATGGCCTCCACATTAACTTACAACTAGGCTGTAGTAAGAAACCCACAGTAGTAACTTCAACGGTAGTAAGTTATGCTTAACGCCTTAACTTTCACCAGAAGTGGTAAGTTGATATGCTTAGCCGCATAAGTCTTTCAACAGCAGTAGTAAGTTTATGCCTAGCAGCATTAACTTTAATTCCATTCTAAACAACTTTTCCATCATCAAATTAACATTTTAGATCACAAATCTCTGGTTGTCTGGTTTTTGATTCTCCTAATTCTTTTTACTCACAATTCTCTCTGTCTGTTTTTTATTTCTCTCAATTTTTTTGCTCACAATTCTCTCTGTCTGTTTTTGCTTTCTCTCAAGCAGCATTAACTTTGAATCATCAGCATTAACTCCAATTCCTTTCTAATCAGCTTTTCCATCATCAAATTAATATTTTAGCTCACAGAATCTCTCTGTATGTTTTTGATTTCTCTCAATTCTTTTAGCTCACAATTCTCTCTGTCTGTTTTTGATTTCTCTCAATTCTTTTAGCTCACAATTCCCTCTGTCTATATTTGCTATATTAAACTCTCTTTTTGTTTTTCAGCTCACAAATTCTCTCAATTCTTTTACTCACCAAATCACTCTATATGTTTTTATCACACATCTCTCTTTCTGTTTTTAATCTTATTAATTCTCTCTATTCTTTTTTTAATCTCACTAATTCTCTCTATTCTTTTACCTCACCATTTTCTTAATCAGGACTTTAAAGATTGAGCATTCCAATACTAGCAATCAGATATTGAAATCTACTTACATCAAATGCTTTTGTAAGCAAATCTGCAACATTCTTGTCAGTATGAATCTTGATCATCTGAATTAGCTTCTTTTCATTAGAATCTCTGATAAAGTGAAGTATAATCTCAACGTGCTTTGTTTTTGAATGAAAAACAAGGTTCTTAACTATGCATATAGTACTCTCATTATCAATATAGATCTTTTTATGCATAAAGTTATACCCATAATCAAGCAATTGATTTTGAATCCAAATTGGCCACAACAACTTGAAGCAGCTACATATTCAGTCTCTGTTGTGGAATTAGCAACCACACTCTGCTTCTTGCACTGTCATGAAATCAATATACACCTAAGAAATTGACAACCTCCTGTTATAGACTTCCTATCCAAGCTTGCTCTAGCATAATCACTATCAGTGTATGCTACCAAATCAAAAGGTGAATCTTTTGGATACCAAAGGCCTAATTTAGGCTGACCTTTTAAGTATCTAAAAATTCTTTTCACAGCATAAAGATATGACACTTTTGGGTTGACTTGGTATCTTGCACATGCACACACTGCAAACATAATATCAGATCTTGAAGAAGTAAGATACATCAATGAACCAATCATTGATCTATATAAATGAACATCCACTTCTTCACCATCTTCATCCTTGAGTAAAGGCTTCTGAGTTTCCATAGGTATGCTTGCTGTCTTGACATCAGTAAAATCAAATTTCTTCAAAATCTCAGTCACATACTTGTCTTGACTGATAAAAATCCCATCTTCCTTCTACTTTACTTGTAGTCATAAGAAGAATGTGAGTTCACCTATAGAACTCATCTGAAACTTCTTATGCATCATCTTCTCAAACTCT